>CAKNYM010043738.1:24559-96321 GCA_932195095.1 Andricus curvator | reverse complement strand
ATAAATAAGTAAATATTATATATATAACGGTCACAGGCCGTGACAATTATATCATCCTGATGACGAATTCCGAAAAATTATGATAAATTTAGGAAAATCGAGTTACAAGTTTCGTCAATTTAAGATAATCTTAAAAAAATTCAGCTAGAAGTTTCGTAATTTTCCGTTACAATTACGAAATTTTTTGATATATTGTAACTGAAAATTCCGATACTTGTAAGAAAACAGTTTTACGTTTCGAGCAATGGAAATTGTATGCTATTACATGTAACAGAATATTGCAAAACTTTTTTTGTAATTTAAGGTAAATTTACCAACAGCCATACCACGCTGAAAAAAACAGTTCTCGTCAGATCACTGAAGTTAAGCAGCGTTGGGCGCGGTTAGTACTTGGATGGGTGACCATTCAAGAAAACTGAGTGCTGTTGGCACATCGTGGGTGTGGTGAGCCCACACTCGTAGTTATTTACTACGAGAAACTAACCTAGAAACACTACTCGAATCGGGTAGTGTCACGCCTACCCTGAAAGGGAAATGGCTTAATGGTATACATACGAGTATACTGCTAAATTTTCCATTACTTTTGTAACGTTACAACTTCGTAAATTTCTGAATATTTCTGATAGTTTACATTTAAAGAATATACAGTTACATAATTTACATTTTAAATAAGAAAATTGATGAAATTATAATTTTTGCTGACACTTTTTTATTCAGTTTACTTTTTTATTAGTCTTGCCTTTTCTTCTTTTTTCTGCTTCTTCTCCTTCGATTACACTGTTACTGTTATTAAGTGAACTAAGAGAAATTCAATCAAAACAAAACAGCAAAAATCATAATTTCATCAATTCTTTTATTTAAAGTATAAGACCTGATATTTTTTTATTTTGTAACTGTAAATTTGTAAATATTGTATACGTATATGATTTAAGCTTCTTTAAGACATAAAACTAAGAATGTTTTAAAAACGAATTGATATTTTGAAAATTTTATTATATATTATAAAAAATCAGTTTTTCTATATGAAGGAATAGTTCAGCGAGGACGAAACTCATAAGATATCCCAAACATATTACTGTAAATTAAAAAAAATTCAAATTTGGCCTTCTTGAGAAAATTCACTTTATAATTTTTTCTACAAATTTACGCCATTTTAGTAATTTAAATTATTCTTTTGAATCCACTTGAATTCTTCAAAACTCCCTTGAACACTACCTAATACATTTAAATTTAACTGAATTTATTTGAATTTTTAATTCTTTGGATTCTCTTGAATTCTCTACACTTGTTGAATTTTTGAATTCAGATGTACATCAAAATTGCTAGTGGTTAACCCCTCGACTTTTGTAAATTCAGCATGGACTTGAGTGTTTACATACATTTACAAACAGTATTAATTAATTGAAAATGTTAAAAATTCTTCCCAATACTGCTCTTTTGGAATAAAATTTAAAACTCTTGCAACATAAAATGTAAAAACTCTTCCTTACGCAACTTTGTGGACGTGGATGTAAAGTTTCTGCCTGGGTTCGCTGTACTGTAGAGTCAATTGTAATCTTCCAAGTTTTGCATCCCCTGCAGAAGAAGTGAAACTTGGGTGTCTGTGAACGAGGTTTGGACTGGCAGAAACTTGCGAAGATGCATTTTCAACAATTAAAGGTTCTTCATCGATGGGAGTTGGAACTTCGGGACCAGTAGAAATATTTGTGGTTCCTGGTACAGAAGCGATGCTTCCCACACTTTGTAACGATTCTTTCGATGGCTGCTTTTTCAATGGACTTGGAGGAACTAAAAAAAAATTGAAGTTCAATTTATTTAAAAAATCGGAAACTAATTTGACTTTGAGCAAGACCAGTAACACAAAAATTAGTCTTCCTTTTAATATACGTCTTCAATAAATATCTGTCCTAATTAAGAACACTTTATGATCAATTCTTTCATTTACATTAGTTTTTTTGCAAAGTGCAAATAAAATACAATTGTAAAAAAGCTGAAAATTAATAAGGAATATTTTTTTTCTAGTTTAGCTGAACTTACTGCTACTGGAGATATTGCTAATAGTAGATTCTTGTCGTTCGATTTTCTTGCCAGAGTCACTGAAGTCTGGATAATCTTCGTCGTCTGAAGTCGAATTTGGTGGTTCGTATTTCAGAATCTGAAAATAGAGAATTTAAATACAAAAACACAGTATAATAGTATATTCAGTATTTAAATCAGATTTGCTCTATGATTTGGGGATGAAATGTTGTATACAAACCTTCAGAACCATCGAAATTATTAATTTGCTTTCGCTTCCAGCCTGTTCCAAATCAAAAGGCTCCTGTTTTAATTCCAGATTAGGTTTTTCCATCAAATTGGAAATATTGAAGTTCATTGTTCCAACTATCGTTCCCGTTTTCTCGTCCATAATCTACCAAAAAGTCATTTAGATCGAAATCCTTTTTAATTGAAATATCAATGCCTACTTCCTATTTATAATAATGTATACAGTCATGCACCTGAATAAATTCCCAGGATTTTAAGCGAAAATAAACCGAAAATAATAATTTTTACCCTGACTTGGAAATACGCAAAAATCTTCTAACCTGGAACCGGCCATAAGGGCCCTTTTCATGCGGACTCCCGCATATTACAAGTTTAATTTCTAACTTAAATTCCCAATTACATATATGATTTGTTTACCTGGAAATGCATGTTTCCAGTTTCAGGATTGGCTACCAGAAAAGTAAATCCCTGTTCCCAAACTGGATCACAGGATCTCAATATTGTAACAGTTCTTTCCGTTTTCCCTCCGAGACTGGCTTCCAAATATACATCCGGTTGTTTATTTCCTCGAATACACTGCAAATCGATAACATTAACAAAATAAAAAAAGAAATATAAATAAGCACAGGAAAAAATGACAAATTGTTTTTAATTTCTAATTTGTAAAATGTGACATTTCCAGGGCCACATCGGTACCTCCATGCTAAACTCTCCAATCTGGGGTTAGCAGTCTACTAGAGTTCTTAAATGCTGAAGAATTTATATTGAGCAAATGCTCTCGAGAATATGCTCAGCATTTAAGCTCGAACAGAGCATTTATAGAGCATTAAAGAGAATTTAAAGCATTTATTGTTTAAACAAATATATATCACACTTAATACATATATTTTTACAAAAACATTCTAGAGTGAAATAAACATACACTTTTTTTTAAATTACAGAGTTGCCACAGGTCAGGTAATTCCAGAAAGTAAAGGAATGTCAGGGAAAACCTGACAGAGTTAGGGAATTTTCGATAAATTAAAGTTGAAATTAATTTTATTATTATGGTTGAAAATCGCAAATATTTGGTGGAAAATTAATCTTTTTTGGTTGGGGATTTTAACTACTTTGTTGAAAATTCATCTTTTTTTAATGAATTCAACTATTTTTGGTATAAAATTAAAATCCTTTTTGTGGTTGAAATATAATATATCACGTTTTTCGTTAAGAAATTAACTTTTTTGGTCGAAAATTCAACTACCTAGTTGGATGTGGAACTACTTTGTTAAAAATTCATTTATTTGGTTGATGTTTCATCATTTTAGCTGAAGCCTCCCTATTTTGTTCAAAATTTAATTCTTTTGTTGACAATAATGTTTTCTAGATGAGAATTAATTGTTTTAACTGAAAATTTAACTCGTACATGTTTGGTTCAAAATTTATCTTCTCAAGTTGAATTTTGTGGGAGAATATTTATTCTTCTTGGTGACTAATTCATCCTTTTTGTTGGAAATTCCTTTAAAAAATTCAAATATTTGATTGAAAATTCATGTACTTTGTTAAAAATTCATCTTATTGGTTGAAAATTGATCTTTTTGGTTGGAAATGAGATTTTTCTTATTTAGAATTCATTTTTTAAACCGGAAATATAACTTCCATCTTTTGTCGAACATTGATCTTTTCTGATAAAAATGTAATCTTCCTGGTTGAAAACTGTACTCTTTCGTTGAAAATTTACTTTAATTTTATTGAAAATTAATTTTTTTCCTGAAAATTTAACTATTTTATTCTTAGTTTTTAACATAACATCATCAATTCATCTGTTTTCGGTGAAAATTTAACTATTTGTTGAAAATCCGACTTTTTTTGTAAAATAGTACTCTCATTCGTTGAAATTTCATCTTTTTGGTTACAAATTAATTTCTTTGGTTGAAAATTCGTTTGTTTTTTGAATGGAAATTTATTTTACTTACTGAAAATTATCCTACTTTATTTTTGGAAGAAAATTTATCTTTTTAGTTTGAAATGCATGTATTTCGTTGAAAATTAAATTTTTTTTAGTTGAAGATTCATCATTTTAGTTGAAGATTCACTTTAACTATTACATTTTTTGTAGAAAATTTACTTTCGTTGATAGAAGTGTAATATTTTTTGTTACAAAATTATCTGTTTAGTAGAAAATTTAACTATCCTATTTTTTGTTAAAAATTAATTTCTTTTATTGAAAAAAAACTGTTTAGTTGAAAATTCATTTTTTTTTGTTGATAGAAAATTCATCTTTTGGAATGAAAAATCCACTATTTAAACAAAATTTCATACTTTTGGTTGAAAATTCATCATAGTGATTAAAAAATGATTTTTTAAATTGAAAATTCGTTTCTTTTTAGTTGAAAATTAATTTCTTTAACTGGAGACATAACTATTCCATTTTCGCTTGAAAATTTATATTTTTAGTTGAAAATTAATTCATTTTGCTGAAAACTCGTTTTTTTTAATTTACTTTTCTAACTGCAAATTGAAATATTATACTTTCGGTTTGTAAATTTAGCTTTTTTAGTTTAAAATTGAATTATTTTGTTAAAAATAATTTTTTTGTTATGCAAAAAATATATTTTTTGAAAATACGTTTTTTTTTGGTTGAACATTTATTATTTTGACATTTTAGCTATTCTAATCTTGGTTATAAATTGATTTTTTTAGATGAAAATTCATAAACTTTGTTGAAAATGAGTCTTTTTTGGTAGAAAAAAAAAATCTTTGGGTTGAAAATTCAACTAAATATTTGGTTAAACATTCATATTTTTGGTTGAAGATTCATCATTTTAGTTAAAAATTTATTTCTTTGGTTGAAAATTTATCTTTTTGACTTGAAAACACAACAAAAAAGTGTTTTAAGTATATTTAGAAACAAAATTTATTTTGCATTAATATTATTAATCTTCTAGATGTATGGTTGGTTTTATACCTTGAAACATTTAGAAATTGGGGAATTGTAGCAACCCTGAATAAGGTACTGGTCAATGCGAATAATATGTTTTCTATTACTTTGACTTCTTTTATCATTTAAATTTAGCACCCTTTCCGATTTGAAGCGATGCATTTTCTCGCAAAATTTAAATAATGTAATTATTATTAATAAAAATAGAAAATACGATTTTTCAAATCATAATTCAAAATGCTCATAAATGCTCATTAAATTCTCAAAGCACATGAAGATTGAGCATATTCTCGAGCATATTCTCATGCTCGTGAGAATTTCTCCGAGCACTTAAACTCATTAGAACACTAAACTCCTCTATCTCGTTTTGTGTTGGCACCGAACGCCGTTACGCGTACGTGGCGCCACGGGCCATCACAAAACTAGATTGGAGAGTTTAGACTGCTAGCCCCAGATTAGACAGTATAGCATGGAAGTACCGACAGGATCTGGACCATGAAAAGGCCGTTTAAAATTTGAAGACACGTGAATTTAAAACCAATTTAGAATTGCAAAAGACTACAGTAAAAAAATTTGTCTAGAAGACTTAAAACTGCAATGCATTTAAATCTATAGAACGGAAAACAATTTTATAGATTTAAGGTCTGTGTTTATCTTAGAACTGAAATCTAAATTAATTCTGATCTTTTCAATGTTTTGTCAACGTCTCTTTAGAAAAAATCTAAAATCTACTAACTTTTTAAATATACAATCTTTCTTTTAAAATTTAAAAGCTGACACTAACCGGTAAATTTTTTGCAGAGTCGATATAGAGAATAAGAACTGCTGTACTCATGGACGTAACTCTTAGTTGCTGAGTTTCCTTCAAAGCCTAAAAATATTATTTAAATATTGTAATATCTAAAATCTGAACATTTGAGTTAAAAAAATCTTGAGGGTGAAACCTACAGCTGGAAGGTCAGAAATTTTGTTTGAAAGTTGAAGCCAGGAGAGTCTTAGGTGTACCATTCCATGTTTTACTAACTCCAAAGAAACCCACTATAAAAAATAAAAACAGATCAAAAAAATTGTTTATCAAACTTAAAAAAAAAGTGCATTTTATTCTCAGACTCACAGTATCAAGAGTTCCCATCTTTTTGACTCGACTAACTTCGATAGTTGCCCTGTTCATTACAAAACATCAATTAGTAAAATTCAAACCACAAAAGTTTCAGTAACGAAAAATTCGGATGAAAATGAAGACAAATGGGCAAATATTAAATCGTGTAGGAATTACAACTTTGAGCGGCAATACGAGTGGATTATTTTTTTGCAAAATTAATAAAAAGCACGAGACATGCTATAAGTACAAAGGAAAAAAATGCATTATATTAAAAATATTACTTCCTCTCCAAATCAAGGTTCGACGTGCAAAATTACAAAAATGATAGGTGGTGCGGTTTTTCGAACCAAGCTCAATAAACATAACTCTGGCGATTAATTATTTCAACAATAAACAAATAAAAATAAAATATATTTATTTAAAATTCAAAAGGATTCTCAAAATATTGGTGGAACGCAAATGAATTTGTATAAGATGCAAGACAAATTTAAACTTGGCGACTCAAGGGTAATTTTGAAACTGAATTGGTAAAAATGAATCATGCATATATATAAGGTCTAAAATCTAAAACTGAAGAGGAACCAGTACCTAATGATCTATTCTAAAATTGAACCCTTGCATTATTTTTTCTGGATTTTGTGCAATTTGCAATACCTGCCGAGATGATCATCTTGACCAGTGTTGTCTTTGTCAAATAGGCGAGCAACCATCTTGCAGTTGGGTCCCAAGCCCTCTTCAACTATAAACTGCCACGACACATAAGCTTTAATTAAACTTATTTTATTGACTTCGATCGAGTCAATCAATTTGAATTATGTTATCAAACTAAATCAATTCACTTCTCATGTCTCTTCAAGTCGCAAACATAAAAATAAAAGGAATTTTCATTTAGATAACTTTAATTCCAAAATTAAAATTGATACTTTTAAAACCTAAAAAAAGTGTCAATTTTTCTTTTTATATAAAAAATAAAATACCAGATGAAATAATTTGGAGATTCCTCAAATTTTGGAAACCTTCGATTTCGAGAAGATTTGAGACTCGAAAGGATATTTTCATAATAAAATTGAGAAGCAACGATGGGACCCAAATTATGTATTAATGCAGATCGAACTTTCAAACCAGAAAAAATGTAATTAATAAACTCCATGGAACAAAACACAGGACCTGGGAATATTCGAATTAGAATAGAAGCTTCAATAATAATTGAGATTGTTGTTAGAGGATCGATTATTAGTGTAATATATTATTTTGGTTTCCAAAGGCAAATTAGGAAATCATGCAATAATTTTTAAAACATTCCGAGATATTTCTATATTCCTAATTCCTACTACCTTCCCAGGAAGTCATCAAATCGAATACCAGGAATATTTGTATCCCAATCCCAAAGAGTTAGCTCAACCTCTTGCGAATTGATTGAATAGATTACAGCCTGTGTATGAACAATTCTTTTTTAAATAAGAAAAAAAATTGCAATCTCGAAATATAAGCAAAATAATTTATTTTTACTTTTAAAGTATTCTCCTTTTAAATATAAAATACTTTATTTTTAAATTATTTAATTCTGAATGGGTCATTTAAAATCAACTTCAGAATTCTTCTCCCCCGCTAGTTTCATAGCACTGATGCTTGAAATATTTTATTTTTTTAAAGTAAAAAGAATCACGAAAAAATTCCAGACTGAAATTATTTTTTATTACGAATTATTTCATTTGAATATATCGTGCATAAATGAAGAGCTTTGTCCGCTGGTCCAAATTAAAAGACTTTAGTTAGTTTTTCTAGACATTCCTCAGTTATAATTAAATTTTGTTGGCTTAATAACTTTAAAAACTATTCAAGACTTACAAAAAATTATTTTTAATAATTTAAATGTTTTACATAATTTTGTACTCGAAGGTCTCGAACTATTTTGGAAAGAATTATCATAAGAACATTAGTACGTGAACGTGGTTTGTAGCTTGTAAACTTCAACAATGTCCTTTTAAAATGATTTTTTTTGCACTTCTAACCTCCACCAAAAATTAGTATTTTTTGTCACCCAATTTAAATCCTTTAATAACACAAAGATTATTTCTTTAACATCTAGAACTTAAAGGCGTAAAATATAAATGCTTCAATAAAATTCTAGCAAAAAATATGTATAATTTTCACTTTTTTACACAAATTTAGAGTGACGCATTTTATGAACTTTATTCTATTTAGCACGTTCACGTTAAATTTATATGTTCCACATATCTTGCATCTGTAAAGAATATTATATAAAATTTGTTGAAAAGAAACCATGAAAATTAATTTTTTTGAAAAATTGTGAAATTCCTCAAGTCATCCTTAACAATAATGTACCATACATAATTAACAACTTTAAAATGAAAAGTTTTCCTGTGTCAAATTCCAAAGTTAATTTTAAATTACCCATATATATATATATATATATATATATATGTATGTATAATTTTGAAAAGCAGTGCTATTTATAAATAATTGAGATAAATCTTTGCATTTTTAGTAGAATAGCGATTTCATGCAGACAAAATTCAATCTAAATTAAATACCTTACTTACCAAATGTATGTACTTTTCTAGCGGAGAGATTGATTTACGAAAATTGAAAAACCTCAAGTAGGATTTGAAATTTGTAATTTTTGGTTTTTTAGAGACAATAACTTTTAGTTTTTTCTATTGAAAATAATTTTAAATAGCAACTTTTTTATCCCAAGAATATTGCAAAAAGAAAAAATTGGCAATTAAAATATTTCATATACCAAAAATTATGCATAAAATATTGTCAAATACGAATTTCTTCCTACTAAAAATTGTTTGGACTGAAAATATTTCGCTTTTTTTTTAAGCTACGCTTAAATAAAATTTCGAATGAAAAACAAGACAAAAGTAACCACCAATCTCATGCTCCACATCCCACTTTTGAAGGTAGAAAAACAAACAATAATTCATTAATAATTATGTTAGTACAAGCATAATGAACGACTAAACACAACACACCCAAATTCACCACACAGAAAAAGCACCATACAAGGTCAGCCAAACAGGAAAAATAATTAAAGTGTAAAACCTACAAAATTGAATCGTGATTTTCCAGATCATATATTAATGAGTCGATAATGTCTATAAACTTACTTATTCTATAATTAGACTTTTTGAATTTAAAGCTAAAAGAAAAGTAAATTTATTTTGATTTTTAAACGCTTAAGAAGTTGAAAAAAAATCTTTTAGTGAAATCAATTGATTTAAAAAGAATCAACTTGAATTAAGTTTAATTCAAAATTTAAAAAATCTTGTGCAATAAATTAATCTTTTGGAAATTGAGAAGGTAACGCTCAAATATTAAGACAAGCTACAATTTTCATTATATTCAAAAATAAAATTTAAAAAAATGTAATACGAGTTTTTTATTTAGAAGAAAATTTATTCAAACTATTTCTTTTGTCAAAAGAAATAACGAACCAAATTTAAATATTCTTTTTATCACACCGCCATCATAAGTGCGATTTTACGTACTGCGAACGATACATAAAATAGCACTTTTTAACATAGGCCGTACAATTTTTATTCAGGATATTTAGGGTACTTAGGGTACTCAGCGTATTTTAGTACCGACTTCTTACCCCACGCACGTTACCGGACTCTGCCTCTGGACCCTCTCGGAGTTTTAGATTAGGACTCTGTGCAACCCATTTGCACTTATGATTGACTGGTGTGACAAAAAATAGTATGTGACACTCGGCCCCTAAGTGGCTACGCCTCGACTGCGACACGTACTGCAACTTTCACTCTCGGCCGAAAAAGTGCCACTTAGGGCTCTTGTATCACAAATAACTACATATATTATTAATTGTGCAATTTCGAGCACTTAAAATAAAAAATTCATATTTATTCAATTTTCTTCAAAATTAGTTTTAAACATTCAAGGCTTAGACACATTTTTATTTTTTGAGTTTTTTTTTAATTATACGATTTTTTTTTAAATTATTAAATGGAACACCCTCCATCCCTTTTAATTCGTAACTCATATTTAAACGTTTTCACAAAACTTTGATTGAAAAGAAAATAATTTTAAATTAAAATGAAATAGGGAAAAGAGAATTTATATATGTACAGTTGACCCATCCGAACCGAACTTCAAAGAATGGAATCAAAGTCTGTGGCTTAATGTCTCTGTTTAGTAAATTTTGAAAAAAACTTGAAAAACCTAATCTCTAACAAAGTCATCTCGTGTAACAGAATTGTACCCCTCTTTTTTCCTTTCTTATTGTTATATATTCGTCTCTAATGAGCCGATCACACTGATGTTTTGAAAACATACTGTTTGTGGTTTTAAGACTGTACTATTCTGTTGAACAAGATGACTTTGTTAGAGATTATGTTTTTAAATCTTTTTTCAAAAAGACAATTTATAGTTTATACGATACCTGCCGAGACGTTCATCGTTCTTCGTGTCATCAAAGTCCCATACTTGGATTGTCATCTGCTGAGCGATGGCCGACGTCACGACACACTAACCCAAGTAACATATCACACGTAACATTTGCACATCACACATACTGAGAATTAATGGAGCATTTAAATGAGACCTATTTCTATTGCTTGCAAAACCTAATTCCTTATATATTAACTTGAATTCTTTCCCAGATGTTCTGAGATTTTAAAACTTATATACTTATTATCGAAACTTTAAATATCCTCTCTTAGTACAGAGTTAAAGTTCTTCATAGGAATTCTTTATCATCAAAAGGTATATATTTATCTAGAGAAAGATCCCACATAAAAGCATGCAATGAGATGAATCAATGTGAAATTTTCATGCAAAATTATGTCTGTACATTGTACAGTTCTCTAATAGTTCAGTGAGACAATTATTAAACTTTCTGAACATAATTGTATAGTTTCCTTCATAAAAAATGATTCCAAAGTTGATACCGTCTGCTCTTTGGTGCTGCAAAATATTTTTTGAAAAAATCAAAATACGAGCCAAAATGCCCAAAAACACATTTTTTTAGCCAACTTTCTGATTTCGAAAAAACAAAATTTATACTGGGTAGCACAAATAATGTATAAGGACATGCCTTAAATTGAAATTTGATGTTATGAACCGTTTTCGAAAAACGTTTTTAAAAAAATCAGCACAGGGCGACTGAAACATCTCGAAAAATAAAATTCGGACACTGTAAAATTTCCGAAAATGGAAATATTCAAGATATAAAATCTCGAAATTATAAAATTGCCAACAGTTTATAATATTACCGAATTTGAAAATGCACAATAATAGATAATTTCGCATTTCCATCGCGAGTGTTGGACAAAGTATTCGGTTTGACTTATTGTTTTTTATTTTATAATTAAAACAATTTTTTAGTTATTCGAGGATTTAACAATTCGGAAATTTGCATGTATCGGCAATTTTATAGTGTCGGGTATTTCATAATGTCGGCAATTTTATATTCTATATTATCGGGAATTTTCAACTTCGATAATATCATAAACAGTCGGAGATTCTATAATTCGGGAATTTTCCAATTTGGAAATTTAAATTGTCAATTTTATAGTTTATGGAATATTCCCTTTTTTCGGGAATTTTAAAGTGTCGGAATTTTATTTTTCTAGATTTTTCAGTCCCCCTCAGCACCTGTATTTCTTTTTTTTTTTCGAAAAAGAAAACTTGTACTAGGATGAACTAACTATGCACATATGGAATTATTTTTTGACCAAAAGTGTTTACAAATGCTTGTTTTAGCATTTGTATTTGCAGCATAATATTATGCATATTTATTACACCCTAGCACAATTTTGCTTTTTTAAAAAAATGGAAAGGTGGTGCTAAGTTTTATCAAAAACATTATGTTATTTTTTCTTCAAAAATAGTTCATAATATTAAAGATTGAAGGCAAATCACGGTGTGCCTCGACTGAATTCAACCCAAAACGGCTCTCACCTCTTTTTTTTTAATCTCCTTTCTGTAACACCCCAGGATCATTTTGAGACCAAAAAGAAAAAAAAATCCCCAGGGGGACTTTTGAATAAAGTTTATTTTTTATTTTTATTTGGAAATCATTATGTATATCTTCATCGAAATTACTCTAAAGTGGCACAATTCTTTTTCTTGAAATCTGTGATTTGAAAATAAAAAGAAGCTCTCAATGTTGAATACCTTTGGACACCTTAAACTTATTAAAATTATTTCAAACAGGTGCACAAAGTCAGTTTTAATCACTTTTTTTTAAGTTTCTCCTTTTCAGAGGATCCTCGGTCTAAAGTAGCCTGAATAAGAATTTAAGTGTGTACAATTTTCCGTGAAATATGGGAGATATGGCCTTCAGACATTATTATTTAGTGACAAATTTTCCTGAAAACTTTTTTAGTTTCAGCTTTTCTAAATTAGATAATTCCCGTACATCGCAGGTGAAGTACTTATATAAGTTCAAGTTAGTACACTGAATTTTCAACCAATCTAAACAAAAGAATGTTCTCTCTCATACGTCCGAAATTACAGCGTCCTGACAAATATCCTCTTTTATGAAATTTTGTTAGGCTTTGAGTTTTTTCGAAATAACTTGTTTCTAGTGCAACATTGGTTTGTATCTGAAATAGTTCAACAAAATAAAAAGCCTGAAAAATTATTAACAGACAAAATATATTATACGGTTTATAATTGCAATCAAAGGATTTTAAATCAAATGAAGACTATTGTATTCATAGAGAGCCCGTATTTTTAGATACTTTATATTTTGTCCAAACAGTTTTTAAATCGCAGTGGACAGATTCAATTGCTTGTTCGCTAAAAAATCCGAGTCCAGTCTGATGTTCTTCACAAACGAGTATTTTTCAGGACGCTGTAATTTCGGATGTATGAGAGATAGAGCATTTTTCTTTAATTCACTACAAAATAATTTCTAAAGACCATTCCTCCCAAACTATAAGAGATAGAACATTCAATTTCTTCAGTTTAACGGAAAATTTTACACACTTAAATTAAGATTCAGGCTTCTTAAAACAGAGAATGTTCTGAAAAGAAGAAATAAAAAAAACTGGTTAAAACTGACTTTATGCGCCTGTTTCAAATAACTTTAATAAATTCAAGGTTTCCGAAGGTACTCAACATTCAGAGCCTTTTTTGGATCCCATATAACGAGAGATGAGAGCTCTGCTAGGTTGCAGTCACTCGAGACACGCCGTGATATTGTTGTACGTCTTTTGTGCTACTCAGAACCATTTTCTTGTTTCAAAAAATAACATGGCGGTGCTGGCCCAATTTTTTTTTAAATTTTGGCTCAAATTTGCTTTTTTTCAAAAAACCATTCGTGGCACAATAGAAAACAAATTTAGAATATTTCAGCAAAACTCTCATCTTTTTGAAATTCAGGATTGCTGTGCAAATTTTTGGAACATTTTTGATAAAACCTATACATTATAATTGCATACTCTATTCTCACATTTTGCGGCAATTCGGAATGAATAATTAATATTTTTTAGAAAGTGATGGTGTGATTTCACTCGATATAAACTTCGATTTTATATCTTATAAAGATCTTTTCCATTTATAAAATGTTAAAATATTACTTTATTTCAATCTCTTCAATGAATAAGAGCATCGTATAGATCTTACCATAGAAAAAGCTCGCATAAGAAATCAAAAGGTTCAGTAATTAATTTCGAAATACATGCATTAGGAATAGAAACAATAGAAACCTAATAAATAGAAGCTTACCTCGCACCAAAAATCCCATTTGGGATCCACCGTGTTGTCTATTGTTTTTGTTCTGAATTCTTGAGCTCCGATGCTGATAATGGCATATGGATCTGATTTTCCCTTTCCTAGGACTCCAATATCTTTTTTCATCAGGTGCTTTCCCTGCACAACATGAATTCTCAGGACACCCTAAAAAGTAAATAATTCGATTTTTAGTTTTCGGCTAAAAAATAATTAATTTACTATTATTATAAATTGCTACTCACTTCTGGTTCTGGCATTTTTAAAGTTTCTAATGGAATATCTGTAGTTAGTGGCACAACTATTTTGTTTGGTAGAACTAGGCGAGCTGCTAATTGTTGTGTTATTGTCTTCCTCAAAATTTCACTGCAATTTAAATGATTTTTTAAAAGGAATCCAAATTATAAAATAGAACTTCATAAGCAGATATTTCAATTTAGAATGAGACATTCGTAAGTGAAAGATTTGACATTTAAATCAAAATAATTAATATTATAATTAAGCTCGTACTTAAAACCAGGAAAATCGAGGACATCTGCAGCTCCTACGAGGTTGAAATCAATAGCTGGATTATTCAAGAAAAATGCTTGAATTCCACCAACGAGAGGCATCACAGGAATTAAAGGTTTCATCACAATTCGCATTACTCCTCTGATCTAAAATAATCCCCAAAATTATTTTTCGATTTCAATCAACTTTTGAGTCTTACCTAACTAAAAAAAAATTGGAAAAAATAAGCCAAGTTTTCTACCTGGAAATCTTTTATTCCACCTTTGAAATTCCCAACGGTGAAGGAAATATCACAGTCACCTGCATATCTATCAGAAATACAATTTTAATTCATGAACAGAATAAAAAATATATTAAATTGTAAAATATTTTCTAATATACTAACAGAATATCCAGATCAAAAATGACTTCGTGTCTCGAAGTGTTTTTATCATAAGCTTTGATTCCATAAATCTTCGGGGGCTGTAATAAATAAATTTTTCGATATTTAATTATATTAATATTGAAAACACTTTCAGGCTTTTATTTTTAATTCCGAGTGTAAAGTCAAAACTTACAATGCGTCCTAAAACTAATCTTTCAAATTGAAATCCTTTCATTTTGTACTCAGCCAAGCTCTGAACGATTGCTGGCTGAATATTTTGCTTGAATAAATCACGAACAAAGTGATTCACGCTGGGCCAAACTTTGTATAAAATCTAGAAAAATACAGTTTATTGAATTATTTCAATTATTCAATTCTGAAATTAATTAAGGTTGAATAATCAAGAACGCTACAGAATTCTGCTTAAACATTAGTAATTTCTGTCTTTTGAGCCATGTAATACTTACCCGATTCATACTTTACCGATATTTTGTTCGCAACAACTTACGTCTACACGAATTGAGATATCGAGTTAAAAATTTGGAAAATTAAATAAAGGGCACTAATGAATGTTCGTAATTCATATGGTCCTACAATTTTGTAATTACAAATTTTTTTTAATTCGTTTTGTATTACCGCCCTAACAGCAAGGGACGTTCTGGGAACGATCCGTGGAACATATAAAATGTCCGCCGCTTGGAACGTTCCAAATAGCAATTACCGTTATTATTACTTTTAACAACAATTATCTCGTAAACCGTAAGAGATAGGTAAAAATGTACGTCATTTTTTATTTTTGAGTACCGCATATACTACACTATAATATGATATCCATATTATAAACTGACATCGATTTTGCGCTATCACTTACGGTTTACGCGATATTAATTGATAATAATAACAACGGTAATTTATGTTTGGACCATTCCTGGAACGTTTCAAAGGTCCTCGCGGAACGTTCCGGGAACGTTTCAGAAACGTTCCGTGCTACTGGGGCAGAGATTTAGAACAATACATACAAAAGTTCCTTACTGCCTTTCATTTAATTTCCCAAATTTTAAACTCGATATTTCAAATCATGTACGAGTTCTTGTGAAAAAGTGTCAGTAAGGTAGGAATCGGGTAAGTATTACATGTTCCGGTTTTTAGATCAAAATGAAAAATGGTTGCATTAGAAGATTTGTGAAGACTATTTTGTTTTAAATTAAAGAAACTTTACCCTGAAACTTTTATTGAATTTGAACGTTATTGTGTTAACTATCAAATTTTGACATGTTTGAATTGGAAAATGGAAAGTAAAAATAATAATTGATTAGGAAAGAAATAACGAATTTAATTATTAGAACAACTATAAGGCCTAAATATACATATATGTCACCACAAATTACTTTATTGAGCCATTCTGCCCTGTCGAAATCTGGGAAATAAACCCAGGAAGGAAGTTCGTCCAATCTACTAACAATGATGTCTTTTTCTTTGCACAAAGCAGTTGCTTGTGCCATGAGTCTTTTTAATTCTTGATCCTTCTTTCTTTCTTTTCTCCAAACAGACAAAACTACTGGAGCAATGAGCCAAGCAAGGCTAAAATTCATGTAACCCCATCCCCAGATAATTCCCACAGTTGCTAATTTGGCTGCGAAAGATGTAGAAAGGGATGCTAAACTCATATATGGCCAACTGATAGGTTGGAGTTCTTTTTCATTGTTCCCGTCCATTTTTCTCTGGGGATTTATTTGTTCCCCTCAGGAATTATATATAGAATATAATTTAGTACCAGTCTGGAAAAATTTTACTCAGGATCTCAAAAGATGCATTCCTGAAATTTGAAAAAGACAAAATTTAGATTTATTCTAGAATTGAATTGCCTCTAAAAAACTCAAGGTTGTTAGAAATCTTTTGTAGAAGCCAGGAAAATAATTTAAAGTGTAATTATATTATATTGTATTCTAATAATTGTGGTTTTTTTGTTGAAATATTTACATATATTTATAAACATAAATTAAGCGAAATGCGCTGAAATATTTCGCATTTTATTTCAGAAATGAGAAGCAAGATACTCAATTTTAAAGTACTCTAGGAAAATAAAAGCAGCTCATTAAAATTAAGAGAATAAAACAAGTCATAAAATCTATCCGCAGATTTGGTTTTATGCGTTTCATTTCAATTTGGAGTACAATGCAATATGCTTAAAAATAAGAGAAGAGTTTCAACATGGGAGGAACATGAGAGTTTAAATTAGAAAAAAATTATAAGGCTATATTAAAAGGTAATTTCTGAATACTAAATAATAATTGACAATGTTGTACGTTGAGTCTCGACCTTTTTTTGTATTAAATAGCGAAGCAAGTCATGGACATGAAGGTAAGAATAAAAAATGCGATAATTCTTTTTCAAACGTTTCGGTCACTGTTTTGGTCTTAATAAATGTCTTTTTTACTGATGAGGGTCCAAAACAGTGACCGAAATGTTTCAAAAAGAATTATCTCATCTTTTATTTTGACCTTCATTTCCATCACTTGCTTCGCTATTTAATAATTAACAATGTTTTTTCTACTACTCGAGAACTTGCAGAATCTAAAAAGAGATAAACAGCTTTAAATTGAAGTATACATTTACGTGTGCAAAATCTTTAAATAGAACGCTTATCGACACTTGTCTCTCTGATTTTTCTTTCTTGTTCAGCTGATCAGTTTTATGAAACTGTATAAACACTTTTCTGATTTACCAAAAATTTGAAGAAAAAAACTGTCTTTAAGTTTTAAATTGATTTTTTTACGGAATGCAGTTCAATAAGAATTTCTGAAAGAGATATTCGCTGACAAGACGATAAATGTTGGATTCGAATTCTGATATGTATGAATCCAATGTATTGGAATTCAAGGACACGACCTTGGTTTTTGAAAACTGAATTACGAATTTTTTTAACTTTAGGATAATAAATAAGTAAATACAATAATCAAAGTTAAAAAATCATTCCTATAATAATACAATTATAGCTAATTCAATAATGCGAAATTATTATAAAACGTCAAATGCTTATAATCTATATTTTTTTAATTGATAAACAATACTTTTTAAATTCAATAAATGTTTTGTACAGTAATAAGTAATTCTTAAGAAATCTATTCTCTGGAGGTATTAAAATTACGGAGAGAAACAGGTGTATCCTGTAATTTACTCCACGCGTAACATGTTTTACTTCAATAACCCTGCAAATAATCAAGCCATTTTCTCAACGATTATGATATTCCATTCCAAAAGAAAAAACAAGATTTAATTTTTTAACGTTAAACATTTTTCCATAGTTCTGAATTAGAATAAATAATCAACTTTAATCAATCTTATTTTATAAAATAATATAAAAAATAAATAGCAACAATCTTTAAAGATTATACAGAAACTGATTTCAAATTAGAAAATTTCAAATCAAAATCATTTAAAGAAATTAACTTACTTTAGTTTTCAGGCCTTGAAAATGTTGCCTAATTTTTTTAATGTGCGTACTTTAAAATACCACTTGAATAATATTGTCGAATCTTTTGGAATTCTTTAAAATATTAAAAAATTCCATAAAATACATTTTTTTAAAAGCAAAATAATAATTGAATACATAATTAAAGCTTTGTTGAATTTTAAATTGTTGAAAGTGTTTTTATGTTCAACCGCAATAAATACAGCAATCTTTTCTTATGTTCATCATATTGAATAAAATAATTCGGCTCCTGGCCTAAGATTACACAATTTTCGGAAACTTATTTATACTTCCCCGACCGAATTACAAGATAAAACAGAACAAAATTCAAAAAAAGAAGTATGAAAATATTAAAAAAATAAAATAAAAAAATCAGAGCACAGTCTTCAAAGCAAACAATCACAAACAGACTAGACTTTTAAAACAATCAAAACATAGAATATAGCAACAATGGAAGAAAAATTATTATATACTTACTCGCAAATGGCGGAAATAAAGATGATTAATTAAATCCTAAATTGAAAGGTAAAAATCCGTCTAACCTCTAAGCGATTGCGTTCTCAATAGTAGTTCTAATTGGTTCTAATAACTTAACCTTGAAAGTGAGTCGCACATTTATGCACATTTGGTGCACTTGTCAACTATAGGTCCACACTTTTTTATGATTGACGGTTCACAGCAAGAATGATTCACCGACCAAACCAAACGCTCCGCTCCGAACACTCGTAATCGACTGAACTGAACTAAAATGTTCGAGTTGTTCCCGTGCCACGTTATGCCGATAAAACACATTAGATCATCAAAACTTACGTATTTTCGGCTCTCAATCTCTTCGAGCCGGCCCTCGGCCCTGTCAAAATCGATCAAAACTTGACAGTGTTTATCATTTCAGCTATCAACCTTAAAAAATTACGTAATAATAAGTACCCGGTTTTCTGTTGTTAAAAACTAAACTCTTTACTTTTTATGAGGATGCCGACTGTAGAAAACAAACTGAATATTGAATCAACACATAACGGTAAAATGGGGTAAATACTGACTCACAAGGATAAGAACGTTGAAGTAGTTTATAAGTCATTTCTAAAAATATATCATTCCTGTAAAAAATGCTCTTTGCAGAAATGGCAGAAATTTTAATGTGAAGGTACTTTTTTCTTTTTGAGGTTATGTTTTACGGTATATTTTTAATGATTCATGAATGATTTGGAACATTTAAGTAAATATATTTGTAACAGCAACAGCATTTATAGTTATTTCATTTAATGGCCATGGTTACGTGTACCAAAATTTCGGTGCGAATATAGCCGGATTTGTTCGGCACGAATACCGAGACCTGGAAAAGGGAATATTTGTACGGAAACTTCGGTGCAAATAGTTGGATTTTTCGGTACAAATAGACACTGTCTCATTTAATTATATATTATTATAATAATCAAGATTGAATCTGATATGTATTTATTGTATTAAAGAAGTGATTTTGACAGTTCCTTGAATTTAAATGGACCGCTTTTTAGTATTAAAATGTTGGCACGACGCAGGTATGGTTGGCTGCATTGGGAACAGCTGATTCTAGAACTAGAAGATAATAAAACAGTCGGCCATTGTTTGTGTTCGGGATTCGAGTGTAGATCGTTCTCCAAAATTTACTGTTTTACGGAATTTAGAAGCTTTGTTTTCTCCTAAATTGTCTAGGAATTCCAGGGATTAAAAATTCACATTCTCGGAAAAACTAATCCACCAAAATGGGTCTCGTTTGCTCCTCAGCACAGGTAAATTTCGTACTTTCTTTTCTTTACGTTTTATCTCGTCACATTGCATTTGACGTCTTGGGAAAGTTTACGATGACTCGATGTTTACGATTCTATTTTTGCAATGAAAGAAAGCATGTTAAATATGATAAATCTGCGGTTCTTACACATTTTCCATGATTTCTTAGGTTAGGAATGCAGACATTCTGCTGAATTAGCAAAATTCTGTTTTTTTTGCAATATTTACTAGGTTAATTTGATCATAAAGTGGGACAAGTCAAGTGCATATATTTCTTGCTTTAATCGAATAATATTACAAACTTTTTTCTGGAAAGATTTATTATTGTTTAATAAGTTGAAAAATTAAACAAAGGATAAAATAATTTTGTAAACGAAAGATTTATTTACAAAGCTTTCGTTTTATAGTTTATTGCCTGAAAATAGTTCTAAGTTTTTTCTATATCATATATGAGTCATTAATCTAATTAAAGTCTTGCTGAAAGAAATCTATTTATAGTGTGATTTGTGCAGGTCATAACCTAAGAGTACAATAGAACAAATATAATTTACAGTCTAATTTTTATCTACTATTGCTTGCTCTTTACTTATTTATAGAGGTCAATACCATTTGAAGATAAATGATTTTAAATTATTTTACGAGAATAATTCTTTCATAACGCTGCATTTCTAGAAATCTGGTTTATTATTCAACAAATCGACAATTAAAAATTAAAACTAGCTGTGAATTCGATCTCCCTTTGATTGTATTTAGAATTTTATGGTGCAAATTTTATGAACACTTTGCTTGCTCATTATCACTGGTGTAATCCTAAAAAAAAGTGACCTGGTGGTGTTTTTCAAAGGGAATAAGTTATAAGTATTTTAATTTTTAAAGTTGAAAACGCGGATTATTAAAAGAAGATCCAAATTTTTGTTAACGGTGAGCAATTCAATGTCAAATCATCTGAAGCATTTCATCTATTGTTAGTAAATTTAATGAAAATTGTAGTATCCGTTCTCTTAGGTGTTCAAAAAAACCCTAAAATAATTTTTGAAAAATTCAAAAAACTCTGGAGTTACTAGAACTTATTGTATTTTTGTCTTTGAACTTTCATAACTGGTGATTTTAATGATTTTAAGATGTTTTTTTAATTATTCATAATGAAACGTAGTTTGGAAGAAAAAAATTTCAAACACTTTTTGGATTTTTCACAAAAAAAATTTTGAACTGCATTTTTGAAATAAATCCATTTTTTATTTTCTTTAAATTTTTATTATAGATAGCTTACAATGTGCTCTGAAAGCCCTGTAGATATAAAAATGGGATCTCCGTTATTTTTCGAGAAATAATGAAAAATGTACTTCAAATGAAAAATTTGGTGTAAAAGTTGGTGAAACTGTTAAAATATCTTCTTCATTATTTTCTATGACACCATAGAATTGTAGTGTTGAGAAAAAAAAAGCTTAAAGAATTTTCTAAATATTTTCGCAAAATTCTCGAAAATAACGCGAGATAGAAGAAAGTGTCGAAAGCCATTTTCCTAGAACTTTTTTAGAGAAACAATGATTCCTTTGACTTTCTTGGTATCTTGTGTTGTTTTTACAAAAAACGTGAGTTTTCGTTATTCAAACAAAAAAAATATCTTTTCTACGAGGCGCGGGCACATGACAGAATATCATGAAATAGACTCTTCACATTAGGATGAATTTAGAAAAAAATAAAGAGAAAAAAACGGTGGAATTTGAGTAAATTGATTTGGAATGTTTTCAGAAAAACCGCAGAAATTTTGTCACTTTATTAACTTTTTTAAAATTTTCCAACTAATTTCGAAAGAGGACGAGAAATTATATCAGGATCAGAAAGAAAAAGATAAATACCTACATTATATAAAAAATATTACTTCAAACAAAAATTTGGGCCATTTTTTGTCAAGCAGCGTTTTCAATTTTTAACATTTAAATACTCGTAACTTTGTCAACAGAATTTGTCGGTAAGTCGATAAGATACGTGTCGTCTTATTCCCTTTAAAAAAAAATCAATTTACAACTTGGGAAAATCCCACAAACATGATTCACTGTAGTCAGGAAATTCCGAATTACATATAATGATAATCCATTATCCATTGCCATACATATATTTGCGTAACATATTGCTGACATAATGTAGGTTCCATACTGTCTCAATATTAAATTCTTAATATTGTGTAGACCAATATTTTTTGTGTGGCTTTCTTGTCCAGATCTTTCTTCAAAGCCTTCGAAAAAAGTACTTAAAAGTACTAAGTTGTATTGCATTCATAATGGCTGAATTAGTCGAAAATACGTATTTTTAATCAATTAAGCACTTTACTTTAAAACTCTAATACTTAAAATATGACCACCAACCCTCTAAAAATAATACAAATGAATATTTTTTTATTTTGAAATAGTTATGCTTATTACTTATATTACTTATAAAACTTATGCTTACTATTTACTGTTAAAAAAAAACAATTTTTTAAATATTACAAATGATTCTAACTTCCTTACTGTTTAATAAAATGTATTAATATTATAAGTCAATCGACACGTCTCGAATCAAGGAGACTTTTATTCTTACGTCAACGTTGAATGATGTCAATGAAAAAAGTTTTACTATAAAACTAATTTTTCAAATATTATAATTTACTATAACTCCATTTCATCGATTTATCTACAACCGTCCTTAAGTTATCGTGTTAACAAAAAAGGGCGACGTCCATACATACACACACATACATCCAGACAATTGTTTAGAACGTTTTTATTAGACATTCATGAAGTGAGGAACGTTTAATTAATTCATTTTTAAAAAATTTGAAATTGTAACGACTACACAGCTTTCTCTATGAGGGAGAAAAATTAAAATGTAATTTTCAGTTATTAATGAATGGAATTAATTGTCTGTTCCAGCTCGCGTGCTTGTGTGGAAGCACAGCTTGCAGCTTTTGCTGCTCGCAGTGTCCATCATGCAGAAACAGTACGAGTACAAGAATTATGTACGCTTTGATGTTGATGCTTGGTACAATTGCTGCTTGTATCACTTTAGCCCCGAGTCTGCAAGAGACTTTGAAAAAGGTAATTATCTAGAAAGTATTTCTGAATTTAACTTGTTTTTTAATCTAAAATTTGTTCTAATTTACGATCTAATCTTTTTAAACAGGTACCGTTTTGTGCGAATAGCAGTAATTTAGTTCCCACCTCGTTTACAATCGATTGTCAATCCGCGGTTGGATATTTAGCAGTCTACAGAATATGTTTCATCCTAACGCTGTTTTTCTTCCTGATGTCAGTGATTATGCTTCGAGTAAGAAGTTCTAAAGATCCTCGAACTCCGATTCAAAATGGGTGAGAATTTTTTGCAATATTTTATACAAATATTACAATATTTTATTTATTACAGACAATGATGAATCTTTATTTTTACAGCTTCTGGGCAATCAAATACCTCCTGATTATCGGAGGAATCATCGGATCCTTTTTCATACCTGAAGGCTCATTCGGTCCAACCTGGATGTATTTTGGGATGATAGGAGGTTTTCTCTTCGTTATTATTCAGCTGATCCTCATCGTCGATTTTGCACACTCTTGGGCTGATGCATGGGTTGGCAATTATGAAGAGACTGAGTCCAAAGGCTGGTGAGTGAATAAAATGATACTTATATTTATATATGTAATATATTTTTATTTTATTTACATGTATATTAATTTCAGGTACTTTGCTCTTTTGGCATCAACTTTCCTGAACTATGCTCTAGCTTTCACTGGGGTTGTTTTACTTTACGTTTACTTTACACTGGTAAGTGAAAAATTTAATGAAATAATCCACCATCAATGTAGTACTAACTTCAAAAAGAGTGCCTTAATAATATAATAAAATGCGATTTTTTCAGCCCCACGATTGCTCTCTCAACAAATTCTTTATTTCCTTCAACCTGATCCTGTGTATTCTGACGAGTGCAATTTCTATTCTCCCGAGTGTTCAAGAACATCAGCCCCGTTCCGGTCTTTTACAGGCATCTGTTGTTTCCTTGTATGTCGTTTACTTGACCTGGAGTGGAGTTTCAAACAGTCCAGGTACTTAAATTGAAACATTTTAATCTAGAATTCTGTCCTATAGTATTATAGTATTCAGATATTGATTCTTCTTTATTTAGACCACAACTGCAATCCTGGAGTTCTTGGAATTATAAATGGAAACGACATTTCTGCTCAAAATAAGGTTGCTTTTGATAAAGAGAGTGTAATTGGCCTCGTAATCTGGTTCAGTTGCGTTCTCTACAGTTCCCTGCGTACTGCCTCCAAATCCTCGAAGATCACGATGTCTGAAACTGTCCTCGTCAAGGATAACGGAGCTGGTAAATACCTATACTTTTTCTATAATCGATTAAAAAAGCTTTCATTTTTCTCTGGTGGATTTAGTACTTTTCCGTTTGGTTCATTATACTAATAATTGTGTCTGCCAGATCGGAAAAATGTCGGGAATTTGATTCCGTCACCGGAAGTTTTCATTCGATTGTACTAAAAAATACTTTATTGTCGATAATGACGATAATATAACTCATGCTGTTTGCATTTTTTATCTTCCGAAATATTTGAAATCCTAAAATCCAGTGTACACTTACATACGTAAATTAGTATTTATTTGAAATTGTAGATAATTATTTTTTTAACCCAAAGAGATGAAGATTTATGTTTTAAAATAAATATATAAAAACTATAATTTCCATTAGCAACTGGGGATTTTGGAAAAGATATCTGTAATTCTGAATTTGAAAAAGGAATTTTCCAAAAGAATTATAATTCTGAGTTATACCTAAATTTAAAAAGAAGTATAATTCTAACTTATTATCAGTGAATTTTCGAGAAAAAAATAATATTTTTGAGTAATTGAGTAATTTTGATAATTTTGAGTTGGAATAGGAAATTTCCGAAAGCAATTATATGTAATTCGGAATTGTATCAGAGAATTTTCGAAACAGAATTGTGATTCAAATCTGAAGCAAGGAATTTCCCAAAATAAGTACAATTTTTACTTGGAACGGGGAATTTTTTTAAATAATTATGTTTCTGATTTGTTGAAAACCGGTAAATAGCCGGGAATTTAAAATCATCTGTCTGGTGGACACTGTTAATATTCAGAAAGCATGAGATGATTTATACAGTGTAGGTTCAGATGTTTATCATAATTATTCTTTGCATTGCTCATCTGACTGTAAATTCATTTGTCAACTAAACCTGCATTTTTCCAAACAGTTCAGAACACGGACCAGTCTCTTATTGGCAATGAAGGTATGCACACCATTCTCATAACTTAATCCACAACTATCCATCTTTCCAATTTTTATTAGTTTGCAAATTCCGGTTATTATAGTAGGAGCGCTAGGTTACTTTTCTTTTAATCTATCAATCCTTTAAAACAGTTAGAGCTTCATAAAAATCGTACGTAAAATTTTAGAATTAATAACAATTAGTGTGTGCCTGCTTTCATTGTTTCGCTTTTTTAAAAACAGCTCCAATTATTTAATTTATTAAGTTGCCCTTTTCACTATTTTCTTTTATTTTCTCGCCTCTTTTAAAATTATCCAGATTACGTTTCAGTAGAAGGTCGTAACGGAGATGTGGAAGGAAACGAGGCCAAAGTTTGGGACAACGAGGAAGACACAGTCGCTTACAATTGGAGTTTCTTCCATTTGATGTTCGCCCTCGCAACTTTGTACGTGATGATGACCCTCACAAATTGGTACAAGTAAGTATCTTTCACTGATAAATTAATTCAATTATCATCAAAAAATTGAAATGGATTATCAAAGTAAAACAGGCTGCGGACTCATAGCAATACAATGAACTCTCGCTTATTTAAAGACGCACTTATTTCAAGGCTTACCTATTTCAAGTCCCCCATGCTGGGATATTTCAAATTGCGCAGTTCCGTCACCTCCTGCCAAGGTCCCTGTACGGCAGGCCTGCCCAAGTAGGGGAAAACTGCTCATTTTCCAGATGGGAATTTAACACCACCACCGACCTCTATTCATTCAACTTCACGACAGCGACCACCCCCCAAGCCTCTGGACCTGTGAAGAGGGACGTGGTGGTGGAACTCGAACATGTGGTGAACGAGCAGTTTTCCCCTACTTGGACAGGCCTGCTGTACAGTCTCGCCCGCGTCAGTAGCTAACCAATTAAAAAGATGCCCGAAGAGCGGAAAGCCCTCGTTGGATTGAATTGAGTATTTTAGCATGATGGCATGGGAATGCATACGAGTTTTTTCAGAAAATATTTTAAACGTAAAAGTAAGTCATAATCGTAGGAATCGTAATATTTGTCAAGTGTAGAATGTATTTTCTCAAGCATGTTCCATTCTTTTGTCGATTGACGAACTTTCAGTATCACGAAATAAAATAAAATATCCAAAATTTGAGGTTAGTGTATCAGATCGATTTGATCAGAATCGGTTGCTCTAACCTCAAATTTCGGATAGTCGATTGTATTTCGTGAAACTGAAATATCTTCAACCGATAAAAGGATAAAACGGAATTGCGCAAATGCATTCTACACTTGAACAATATTACTATTCAGACCTTTATAACTTACTTTTACGTTTAGAATATTTTCTCCAAAAAGGCGTATGCAGTCCCATGTCAAGATGTACCAACTATGCCAACCTTGCTGACATTTCCACCTATTCTAGCATGACCGTTACGTCATGCTACAAAGCTCAATATTCCGCGAAATATTAGAGTCATTTTTTGACTCTATTATATTGATTTTTAGTTGGCAAATTGTACTATTTCAAGGAACTGTTACATTTGTCACGTCGTACGTCTACAAAAACACTTGCAAAAACACTGGCATGCATGACGCGCACATGCAAGAACAGACACATGCTTACAGCGCGCGCATCGATACAAGGCCGGGGCAGCCAATGAACGTCGTTTGACAAAATCACGCTACGACTCGCGGTAGGGTGGGGGCCCCTCCAGCCATGAAATACCTAAATATTTACGTTTCGCTGGCCTTGAAATAGGCAAACGTTCACTTTATTTCCTTCCTAAGCTTCGGATTCTATGACATTTTCGACTCTTTGAAGGAAACTTTCAATATTACAGTCATCTTAGGTTGTCCCTTTTCACTCTTTTACTATTGTAGGAATCACATTCATTGAGATAGTTTCGAAACATAATTGTTATCTAGTAAACATTTTTGATTAAAATTTCTTAATCTATCAGAAAAATAGTTTTTTTTATTTTTTGAAAATTTTCAAAATGTTGAGAAGCACATACATTTTTTAATTTCCATCAAAATTAATAATGACGTATGGATCATTTGCAAGTCATTTTGTCATTCACTAGAAAAGTTGACGAACGAAAGACCCTAAAAGAGTGTATCAAAGGCTGACTGGATTGGATAAATCCTTCAAAAGTTAGCATGACGACAAAATTCAGGTAATCACATTTGCAGAGTACAGCCATACATACAGACAGACACTGACAACATTTTATGATTTTCGGACTCTGTGAGTGCCGAAACATAAAGATCCGTTAAAAACTAGAGATCGAAAATTTGGACGAGTGCATTACACTCTCATGAATGAAAATGTAAAAAGTACCGTATTTGGACCCTAAAAAAGTTCATTAATTTAGGGCTAATTATTACAGTCGAAGCTATCAATAAGGCCGTTACGCTTCCCCCACTCTCGCGCTGACTTCGAAATTCCAGTCAGCCGCTACCAATAGTGCCGCCGTAGAAATCGCAATTTTTATGGTTTTTAGGATTTTTGTTTATATTATCCAAATATATCGAATATTAATTGTGTATTAATTGTGTAAATATAAAAAAATATTTGATATATTTCGAAAATATTTTAAAAATCTCCTTAAAACCATAAAAATTGCGATTTCTACGGCGCTACGGCTGACTAGAATTTCGAAGTCAGCGTGAGAGTGTGGGAAGCGTCTCGATGAGCTAGAGGAAGGATCAGGGGAAGCGGTCTTATTCGTAGCGGTCGTATTGGTAGCTTCGACTGTATATGATTGGGCTTTACATGTTAGCAAACTAAATATTTGAAGAAAGAAAATTATCTTCATAATTTGATAATTTTCCTGAATAATAATTTTTCTAAGTTTCTGTGTCTTTTACAGTATAATCTTTTTTCAGCTAAAATTTAAAAAGGTTTTGAACGTCTAATGGTTTACAACCTATGAAAATACATTAGAAAAACAATTTTAAAGTCCTAATTAAAGGAAAAATGGACAGGAATAAGGAATCAAAACCTATATACTGATAAAAATACATTTAAACAAAATGTCAGATATAGGCATTTTCCAATCGAAGTATATTCGTACGGCAGTGGCATAATTGGTGATAATTTTTTCTACCAACCCCCACCGAATATCCCCTTTCCGGCTCCCCCAATCTTTTTGCGTGATTGTGTACGGCCGGCCATACGAATATCCTCAGCCCTTTTCAATTAATTCTATTATTTATCTTTTTTCAATCTTTGATCTTTATGAATTTTTGTTTGATATACTTTTATTGGAAAATGCTAATGTGTTCAACAAATTTTACAAGCTAGCTAAAAAGATTTTATTGAACACGAAAATCGAAAAATTCCTACGAAAGGGCGTTACTCTTAGTTAGAGGGAACTTTCGTGCAATTAACGAGTTTTCCATATAATATAAAAAGTTTTGAATATAATATAAAAAGTTTTTAATAATAAATGAAATCCACTTTTAATCCCCTTTTTGAACCTAAA
Source organism: Andricus curvator (assembly GCA_932195095.1). Taxonomy (NCBI): domain Eukaryota; kingdom Metazoa; phylum Arthropoda; class Insecta; order Hymenoptera; family Cynipidae; genus Andricus; species Andricus curvator. The sequence goes on along the minus strand of CAKNYM010043738.1, from coordinate 67,441 downwards.
TTTGAACTTCTGAACGGCTGTGATCCTTGCAGATGAAAAAGTAAAATTTTATTTACAATTTTAATTTACACAATTTTATGAGACCGAATCCATTGTAAATCAGACCGTGGTTCACGCTAATTTCGCAGAATCGGTGGCCAACGAAATATATCGTTTTTCAATGGAAACGTGATGCCACGAATTTTATCCCTTTGAAAAAAAAATTGTTGAGAAAACTTATAAATATTACAATTTTATAATGCTGTTGACGCAGCCTATTAAAAACAGTTGTCCATCTTTAAAGTGTGATATTATTTAAACTTATATAGGCATTTAATATTTTTTTATCTTTACTCCGATAGAACTTTTAATTTTCTTTTGAAATCTGTTGGGTAATTCTTTTTAAAAAACTTCAAGATTAACATAATACTGGGGATTTTTCTGAAAAATTTGAACGACAATTTATTCAAAAATTGCAGTTGTTTTCTATTCTAAATTTATACTACATTATGTTGAATATTATTTCATGAGATTTCGTCAAGTTTTAGCACCTTTAAGGAAAAGGAGATTTTTTTGGAAATTTATTTATTCAATAGTTGAAATTTTTTATTATAAAATGTTCGAAATCTAATAATTTCAAATCTGATTATAAAAACTAAACAAATTCATATTTCGAATTTAAATCGTTGAAATTGTACACTTTGAAAAAGAATCCTAGTTGAAATATTTGAAGTTGAAAACCTAAAAATTTGATAGTTTCAGACTGAACATTAAAAACTGAGCAATTTCGAAATAAATAAGTTTCAGATTGAATAACATTTCAATGTTTAATGTAATGTTTAATAAGAGTTGAAATGGAAAAGAAACACTTCAATTTACAAAAAAAAAATCTAGAACATAAAAAGCATTCCAAATTCAAACCTTATAAATTAACAACATTTAAAAATGCAGGTAATTAAAGTTTAAAATTAAACTATAAACCTGTATCATTTAAAAATATAGGAAGTAGATAATTTTTAAATTTTAGAAAGAAATATTTTAAAGGCATAGAATCCTTCCATTTGAAGATAATTAGAAAGAGAAATTAAATTAAATTAAATTAAATTATTTTTATTATAAAATTAAATTAAATTAAAGAGAATTTAGAAGCTAATTTATTTTTAAATAATTCAAAGTATGCAGAAGTTTCTATGATTTAAAAATAGTTCAGAAATTGTTCGTGTTTAGAAGAAATTGATTTTATTGGAATGAATGAAGAAGGAATTAATTTTCAAATTTTTTCTTTATATTTGCAAATACTTCAAGTCAGGGTGTATTTAGTTTGATTTTATGGGATTATTCTTCTTCAATTACATTTTTTTATTACCCTAAAAATATTTTTTCTGGAATTGGACTATTAGCGTCAGGTCTAGATTTTTTTTTAATGGCCTTTGAAAGAACACCAGGGGAATTTAAAAGCTAAATTCTGTATCCTAACATAATAAATGGAAATAAAAATGTCAACAAATCGTAAAGTAGTAATTCCAAATTTACATTTTTTAGAAATTAAAAATATTGTAAACAGGGGAATTACCGACACCTTAAGAACAAGTTTTTAGAAAAGGCAGAATATTAATTTATGTGTTTCCTGTCAATATATGTTTTAACCTTAAATTTCATTCCGTTTGTGCAAATAAGATTTGCAAATCCATAGGATTTTATACTAGGAAGAAGAAAATTTAATATACTAAATATTGTATATTATTTTATGTATTTTTCTATACGTATAGCGTTTGATCTAATGTCCTTTGTTTGAAATATACGGACCTCTTTAGTGATGTGCAATTTCGAGTTCGAATCAGCCTGTCAGCAGTAATTTGGCAACATTTTAATTGAATTAGATTGGAGGAATTTACAAGTGCGATTTTAGAAAATGAATGTTCCTATTGCTGGGCCTTGGGGGGGGGGGGGGCTTTGGTTCCTTTCGTACAGTAACGTTTTGCGGAACTTGGGACTGCGCAGTAGAGTGATACTGCACTTGAAGATGCTCAATAATGGTCAACTTCATTAAAGAATGGGCAGTAGTTTTCCAGTACAAGTAATGATTCCCACTAGTTTCCTGCTTACAGTTAATGATCTGTAGTATAGTTCTACGATAATTAGTATTTAAAAGCATATATATTACCGTAAGCCAAAATGCGGGTTAGAAATTTACCAGAAAAAAATAAATATCTTAAGAAACTTATGGGGTCATGATTAAAGAGATTATATGGGTCAAAATAAGAAAGTTAACAATATCATATCCCTAAAATATTATACGCTTGCGTGATTGGAGGAATAATTTGGTTAATGACAGGGTTTTTATTAAGCCTATTTTTCCCATAATACGCTTCCTTGAGTACAGTATAACTCTACTGCGCATCCTTGAATGCAGTGTATGTCTATACATCCTTAAATTAAGTATAACTGATGTGCATCCTTAAATGTAGTATATCTCCACTGCGCATCCGTAAGTAAAGTAAAATTCAGTATATTTCCACTGCGCATCCGTAAGTAAATTATAACCTGAGAACTCTTCTATGCAGCCGTAAGTTCTGTAAAAATCTACTGCGCATCTTTAAGTCCAGTAGCACACTACTGTGCAGTCCTGATTTTCACAAAACTCAACTGTACGAAAGAACTTAAAGCCACCAATACTCCGCTTGCCCATCAATCGGTCTATTCTTTTCTCTCAAGTGGAATTTGTAAATTCTTACAATATAATTCAATTACAAGTTTGCCAAGTTATTGTCTATGGTGCGTTTTATCGAGTTTATCAATTGTTTCCTGGATTTAGACGGGCAGTTAAACTTTGGCTTGCCGTTTCGAGCTGGGCTGACGGGCTAACCCGACGTGTTATACAACCCGACCCGTCGGATCGGGTCTGGTTGAAAAGAAATTTGCACACCTCTAGAGTTCTTTATGTGAATGTTTTACTCAGTATTCCTAATTAATACATTTTTCCGAATTTTTACGCGACTTTTGTTGTATCTTGCAGGCCCAATTCTTCTCTCGAGACTCTAAATTCGAATACAGCTTCCATGTGGGTGAAAATTATCTCTTCATGGCTGTGTCTTGGACTGTACAATTGGTCCCTGATTGCTCCAGCCCTTCTTCCAGACCGAGACTTTTCTTAAAATCTTTGGAAGAAAGAAAATACCTATTTTACATCGATCGTCAAAAGGTATGAGATACTTTTTTTCTGTGCGCGTTTTTCACATTTAAAAATATTTACCGTACTTGAAGTGAAAACTAGTTAATCAACTGGTCAATGGAGCAATGAACGATTGCGAAAAACTGAGTTGATACTAATTTTGATTTTAAACGTACTTTTGCTGGCAAAGAGCATATCATTTTCGCTGAATTTCACTGATTTTCTAAGTCGATGTTTGTAATTGACAATCGACAATTGAGAAAGTTTACTGCTGATAAAGATGAGTCTGTGGTAATTAATAGTTATAAGTAGTAAAATTTTAAGTATCGGAGATTAATGTCTATAATCTACAAACGCATTTAAAAATAGAATTAACTTGCAGATTTATTCTGACAACTTCGAGAAGTCGTTTTTGCTACGAAGATTATGTTGGATCCTTTAAAAAGTAGTCTTTGAACATCTGTCTTTGAATAATTCGAAAATACGTCCAAGTTACCAAGTTAATATTTATCTTTAAAACTTAAATGTTCAATCTGCGTAATTATATGTACTACTTAGAATATAGTAACTTTTTCATACAGCTAGTTTCTTAAAAATATCATTTTATTTACTTTTGTAAGTTAAATGCAAGCCTAATTCTATAATGCTTTGAAAACTTGAGATTGATTTGATATAACAAAGTAAAAACTGTTTTGTTAAGTTTAGAATAAATACTATAAGTTCTTTATTTAAGGTATGTTCATGAGAATAAGTTTCTCTTGTGATAAACAAACTGTGTCGAACAGTTTTATTTAGTTTTACTTTTTTTCTGTAATAATGACGAATTTTCGTAAAATAAAGAAGTCGGCGAAATGTATTTTTGACTTTTTTCATCTCAAAAAATCTTTCCTGGCCCTTAGTTTTTATTTGGAAGTTTCTAAAGGGTAACTACAAAACCTTTTAAAAGAAAGGAAAATGGTTATAAATTGCTGTGAAATTCTGGAAAATTAAAGGGGAAAAACAAGAATCCAACGATCCGATTTAAAGCAACACACTATTAAATGTCTCCATTCAAATTTTAAAAACTAATATAAAAAAAGGAAAGAAAAAGTTAACAACCTATATGTAAATGTAAATCTTTTTTTATTGTGATTAAAAAATAAATAAAATATAAAAAAATGCGAGAGAAAAAAGAAGCAAGAGAATTTGGAAGTTACCTTCTTTTTCTTTGTTCTTTTTTTTAATTAAAATGGAGACATTGAGAGTGTGTCGTCCAAATTTTATCGTTAGATTCTTGTTTTTTGTCCTTTTCTTTAATTTCCAAGAATTTTGTAGTTACATTGCTAATATGTAATAATAAATTGAAGTATTGCTTATAAAAATTTAAATTTTATTCGCATAGAAATATACAAATTCCATTACACTTTGATCATAAACGCTTTGGAATTAATTCCTATTTGTCGATAGAAGTCCGCATTGAATATCTTGTACAATTTGATTGTTTCTTAATGAATGATGACTATTATTGCGATAAGAAGAGTGCGCTTATAAATAAGGAACTATAAACACACGAATGTGCAAATGGCGATTTAACATTGAAAAAATATTTGATCCCGATTTTTCTTAATAAAAATCGAGACTAGGTTTTTAATCTTCTACGATTTCTAAAATCTGGTTTTTCTCGAGTCTACAAAAATTATGTACTGACTTAGAAATAATTATATACAGATATCGTACATAATGTAGACACTGAGCAATACAAATACCGGGTAGAGGGTTTAAATTAATTAGGATTGAATCAGAAATTCAAAAACATTTTTCTGTTCCACTTCATGTCATTCTGAATTGAAAGGAATAGAAACCTGAATTGAATAACTATCAACTCGCACTCATTTGTTAAATTTTGAATGCCCTTTAATTTACCCTTTTAACGGGTATATTTATATTGTTAACTGTCATATACATTGTATATGAAGGCAAGCAATTGCACTTCCCTAAATCCGGACTTCAAAGTCATGGACACTATTTACAATTCTCAAACTTGGAATTGAATCCCAAGTTTTTGTTCAGCTTAATTATATTACTAGAAACTAATTTTTGATATTGTGTAAAATTAAGGTATACTACTTAAGCGTAAATTTGAGATTTCAGAAAGCTACAAGTTTTCAGAATTTTTTGTGAGGCGCATGAATATTCCCCAAATTGTATTTTCCCTAATATTTATTTTATTGAAAATCGTATGGCCGAATTACTATTTTACCTAATTTTTATTGCATCGAAATACTATTTTACATAATTTTTATTTTACCAAATACTATTTTGCATAATTTTTATTTAACCTAATTACTATTTGTCATAATTTTTATTTTACGAAATAACCATATGCCCTAATTTTTATTTTTCCGCGTTATCATTTTTTATAATTTTTATTCTTCCAAATCGTCTTTTAACATAAGTTTCATTTTTCATAAGTTTCATTTTTCATAAGTTACATTTTTCATAAATAAAAATAGCGTCTGCATACAAATGAAATTTCTGTTATTTACATGCAATAACGATTCGGAAGAATAAAAATTATGACAAATGAAGATTCGGAAGAATTAAAAATTATGGCAAATGGTTGTTGGGTAAAATAAAAATTATGTCAAAAAGAAATTCAGAAAAATAAAAAATATCCGAGATGGCTATTCGGTAAAATAAAAATTATTTCAAATATTTATTGGGTAAAATAAAAATTATGTCAAATGTTTATTCGGTAAAATGAAAATTATTTTAAATATAAATTCAGAAACATAACAATTATGCCAAAATTCAGAATAATAAAAGTTATGTCAAATAGTAATTCGGAAATATAACAATTATGGCAAATGTTAATTCGGAAGAATAAAAGTTAGGTAAATTGACAATTCGAATGAATAAAAATTATATTAAATACGAATTTCGGTAAAATAAGCATTAGGAAAAATTAACTTAAGGAGTATTCATGCGCCTAATTTTTTGTTAACTGCAGATTTCGCAATCGAAAATTAAAAATCTGGAAGATGATGGACTAAGGATGAATTTTTAATCCAATTTAGAAGATTTCAGGGCCTCTGAAGACTTCGATTTCTTCAAAAGAACAGTTTTGATATTTTGGAATGGCATATCGAAGAGGAGAGTCAGGATAGCTGAAGCTAGGAAGATCCAAAAGAGTTCCTTGAAGTTAAACTGTAAAATAAGACAATTATTTTGAATCATCTAGTGTATCTTTAATATTGTTGAATTTTTAATTAACCATGGATTTTGAATGATTTTTTCGAAAAAATATGTAAATACTCACGAGTATTCTGATGAATGCGTAATGTTCTGCAGCTCGAGTTTGGCCGACATTGTAAAAAAAGACTGGGAATTGAGTTAAATAAATTGCGTAGCTGAGTCGAGTTGTTATGAGGAAGCCTTTCCAGGAGAAAAGTTTGCTCAACCAACCTGGAAAATGGAACAAAAGTGGATTTATTCAAAGTTAATGCTTTCATTATTGATATCAATGTCAGGGTGAAAATCAAAAAGTTTAAAATGTACCTGGAACATTATACGCTTGCCTGGAAGAATAATTTTCTTAATTACAGGGTTTTATTAAGCATATTTTCTCTCAAAATATCCTATGTACCATTTTTTTTACTTTGTATCAAAATAAATTCGATTAAAAAATATGAGTATATGTTCTCCGATAACGTGTCTCTGACTACCCTTTTTCAAATTTATGACTTTATATCTTTTAAAAGATATCATTTGGTAGCAAAACAGTTTGGTATTAATTTTACGACTTAAGAGTTTAATTCTCCCATTGAAATGAATAAATAATTGAAAAAGATCGTACAACAATAGAGAATTTGCATCTGTCATGAATATGCAAAATAATTATTGCATCTTGTAACATGACGGAAGAAGGCGATTCCTAAGCGGATTCACGAAATCTGCAACCGCTTGATATCTTAAATAAATTTCCATGTTTTTTGGAAGCTTGAGTGGAAATATTTATTCATAATTCCAGAAAATAACAAAATTCGAGATTCCAAATCGGCATTTTCAACCAATTTAAAATAAGCTGTAAGAACTTAAAAGTAAAAAAAATCGATTTTATCAAATGTTTATATCATAAACTTCGAAATAAAAAATTCATGCAAATTCTCTATTCTGTGACATCCGGTAACACGGGTTTATTATTAACAGAAGCATATTTTTTAGAGGTGATGTTATGAAGAAAATATTAATAAAATCATGTACTTCTTACCTGTACTGTCAAAATTATACTGTCAAAATTACCAGGAAAAAGGTTTACGTATTTTTTGAAAGGCCTTTATCACAAAAGTTATTTGTAACCAGTGAAGTTACTTGCAAAACGGAAAATAATCGATATTCCCTTTATTTCTTTATTTTAAATCAATTTAAAGTCAAATTTTCTTTATTATAATGGTTTTTGACATAAAGATTATATTCCAATGAAAAATACGACGAAAATAAGTATTATTAGGATAATTGTATTTATTTTTTTTAAATCTTATATAGAAACTAAGTTCGTAAAAATATATAATAATAATATTTTGACCCTGGTAATTATTTTTTAATTAATTGTATTCTTAAAATAATAATAATGACATAATAATTTTCAGCTTCGAGCAGAACATCTAATTGTGATAAATAAGAGTAATTATAATAGAAAAAATCTGCCCGCTGTGCGGGCACATATTCTCATCGCGCGCGGCTCGTTCCGCTCGAAAGTTTGAGCGCGCCTAGGGCGCGCGACTGTTGGTTCTCGCGCATCGCGCTCGATAACATATTTATTTCGCGTTACGAGCGCGATAATGTGTTTACCTCGCGCTCGGTCATTTTATTTCCCCCACATTTGTACACAAACCTTTTAAAATTAAAGGTAGCATCGACAACTGTAATTTGGTGATTGTGAATTCTCCTTTGTTAAAGCTCCTTCGGCTTTAACGATCACATTCTCATCACGTATCGCGTGTTGCGCACTCGATTTTGTCCGAAATGTGAACTTTTCTACATTATGTTCAACACTTTTATATCAAATGTATATTACATTTATTTATGTACCTCGGTCTGGGATTGCTTATTCAGATACTGCAATATAAAGTACAAATTTCATTTATCATGATTACTCTAATATTTGTTTCTTATTTTGCATTAAATGTTATTCTTAACTACCCTCAAAAAAAATTATCATTTCAATAAATTTATATTATTACAATTCATAATATGCATTGGTATTGAAACACACGTATTTGTATTGTCTTGTTTTTATAATTGAAAAAAGTGCGCATCCTACAAGAAAAAAACAATTTTGTTATTAAACATCTTATTGAATTTTGTGTCGTTTTTCCATAAATTTAATTTTTTTATTTTCGATGTTATTTTTTTACGATTTAAACTAAAAATGCGCATCCTAGCGTAAAGTAGTTTTGAGCAAATTTGTAGATATAATTTAGACGAAAAATTTTGTTACATAAAATGTTATTGTAGCTTGTGTCCTTCTTCTAAAAAGTTAATTTCTTTTTTTCATAACAAGAGTTTATAAAAAATTTGTAGATTTTTTTTTGGTCTACAACTTTTGTCTGTTCATATTTTTTTCGTCTCTTGTGTCGTTTTTCCAAAAGTTAAATTTTTTTATTTATAATCTTGTTTTTTACGGTTGAAAAAAACTACGCGTCCTATCAGAAAATTATTAATGACAAATTTGTAGCTCTTTTTTGGATAAGCAACTTTTGTTAATTCATTTGTCTCATAGTTTGTGTCGTTTGTCCAAAAATTAAATTTGTTATTTTTCAATGTTTTTCACGAATGAAACAATAACCAAGCATCCTATGAAATTTTTTTTTTTTTAAATGTTGAGCTCTTTTTTGGGTGAACAACTTTTGTCTCATTATTTTTTTCCGTAGCTTATGTCGTTTGTCAAAAATTTTTATTTTATTTCTAATGCTGTTTTTTACGAATTTAAACAAAAACTACGCGTCCTATCATAAAGTGATCATCAATAAATTTGTAGATCATTTATAAATGCAAAATTTGTGTCCATTCATCTTTTTTCGTATCTTGTATAGTTTGACCGAAAAATGGAATTTATGATTTTTCATTATTTTTTTGTGTGATCAAAATTTGAATTTTCGATTTTTCAAACAAATTCAAAAAGTTGTTATGATAATCTTCTAGGCTCTAGGGTGTTTAAAAATCAACGCTTTTCTCCTCCTGACTTATTTAATATCGTGCGTTGTTTGGCTTTAAATTTTCATTTTGGTTTTTTCTTTTGAATTTGTAAATGCTGTAACTCCGGTAATTTGTTTTTGATCGAAAAAAGTCATGGGGATACATTGTTCGTATTTCTGAATACTGTAAATAACCTTACATATAATTTTCAAGTTCTGAAAAAAGTGGTACATACAGACATACAGACATACAGACACATACGTAAAAACCTGTCTTTTGGGTTCAGGAGGTCTCAAAACGTGGACATTTGACAAAAACGGAGGGGGACAAATTTTACACAAATCTAATACCTTCTCTGATGAGAATGTAAAAAGATCAATTATTGATCGAAAATGGAATTGTTACATTTTTATTTAAAAAAATGTATTTTCAATAAAAAAGCAAACTTCAACAAAAGAGTTGACTTTCCTACCAGATTATTGAATTTTCAAGCCAAAGGGGTAAATTTTTCACAAAGAAGAAAAATTTACCCCCCAAAAATATGAATTTTCAACAAAAAAGTTAATTTTGAACCCAAACTTTTGAATTTTCTATCAAATTACTGAATTTTCATGTCAAAAAGACAAATTTTTAAAAAAAAATTTGATTCCTCAACTAAACCAGGTTAATTTTTGACCTAGCAGTTGCATTTTATACAAAAATTTTTCTTCACAAAGAAAGAAAATTTTTCAACAGAATGAATAAATTTTTAACCAAAAAGTGGCATTTTCCACCATGAAGATAAGTTTTCTACCAAAAAAGACGAATCTTCATCAAAATACATACATTTTTAACCAGTTAGTTGCATTTTCATCCAAGAAGATTAATTTTCTACCAAAAAATACGAATTTTCAACAAATTACATCAATTTTCAATCAAATAGTTGATTTTTTAAACCAGAAAATATCAACTTTGGACCAAAAATGAAATAATTAAGTTTTCATTTAAAAAAATTAGTTTTCAAGGAAAAAACGCATTTTTACAAACAATTGGAATTTTCTACCAAATTATTGAATTTTCAAGCCAAAATGACAAATTTTTCAACAAAATACTTAAACCTTCAACTAAAACAGAATAATTTTGGATCATAAAGTTGCATCTTTAACAAGAAAATTGAACTTCTACCAAAAAAGACGGATTTCTAACGAAATACATAAAGTGGAATTAATTAAGAAATAGTGGAATTTTCAATCAAGAAGATAAACTTTCTGTCATAAAAGGTACATCTTTAACAAAATACATAAACTTTTAAACAAGTAGTTGAATTTTCTACTAAGAATATTTATTTAGAGAATAGTTAATTCTTATTTTTCAGAATTCACAGTCTTGGTTGAAAATGTAACTATTCCATTTAAAAAAAATCTGCCCGCTTCGCGGGAACATTCTCATCGCGCGCTTCGCGCGCGGCTCGCTTCGCTCGCAAGTTTGAGCGCGCCTAGGGCGCGCAACTTTTGGATCTCGCGCTTCGCGCTCGATCATATATTTATCTCGCGCTTCGCGCTCGATTATGTATTCACCTCGCGCTACGCGCTCGGGCGTATCTACATCGCGCTTTACGCTCGGTTGCTCTAGATTTTTCAACTTCGTGTTCGACTTCGATGAAAAGAAAAAGTTTGTTTGCAAATATTATAAAATTATCAAAACCTCTACATATTAAGTGATTGTTAAATTTGTTTTTATTTTAGACTGAAAAGGAACTTCATTTACTCAAGGTTCTATCGACCTTAAGGAACACATTCTCATCCAGACACTCGCGCTTCGCGCTCGATATTTGATTTGAAAATCATTTGAACCTTGCGTTCCACGCTCGGTTCTGTGTATTTGATTTTTCTATTTTCAATGCTGTTTTTTACGGATAAAACAAAAACTACGCGTCATATCAAAAAGTGAATGATGAGAAATTTGTAGATCTTTTTTGGGTGCACAATTTTGGTGGAATGATCTTTTCTCGTATCTTCCATAGTTTCACAGCAAAATGGAATTTTTGATTATTTTTTTGTGCGATCAAAATTTGAATTTTTTATTTTTCAAAAAATTCAAAAAGTTGTTAGGAAAATATTATAGGGCGTTCAAAAAGAAACGTTTTTCTCCTCTTGACTTTTTTTCATATCGTGCGTTTTTCGGCTTAAAATGTACATTTTCGTTTGTTTTTTGGAATTTTGAAAATGCTATAACTCCAGTAATTTTTGTTTTATCACGAAAAGTCATTAGAATATTTTGTACGTCATTTTGCGTACTACTAATAACCATACATAGAATTTTTAAATCTTCAAAAAAAGTGGTCTCAAAAATTTTCAAAATGTGCTCACTTTTTGAATTTTCATCCAAAATAGCTGGTTAACGAACTCGTTCTCTATTTTTCGGCCATAAAAAAGTGTGCCAAAGCTCAATCAAATCTGATCATTTTTTCGAAAGTTATCGTGGCTACAGACAGACAGACAGACAGACAGACAGACTACAGACAGACAGACACCTTGGTAAAAACCGTTTTTTCTGGCTCAGGGGGTCTCAAAACGTGGAGATTTGATGAAAACCGACTATGTCAAATTTTACATAAAACCAATACCTTCTCATTAGAATGAGAATGTAAAAAATGTTTTATTATTATCTAAAATAATTTTTCTCTATTAAATTTAAAATCGAATAATTCCAACTTTTTGATTTTAAACTATTAATTCAATTTAGTAATGTCAGTTTTCAAAAATACAATTAGAAAATTATTTGGTCTATTCTAAAAGTAAATCTGTTTGTTTTTTTATTCAGAATGAGAAAGAGGATATTTACCATTTGTGTTTCCTGTGTGAGAAAGAAACGCCATCCATCCAAAAAGGGCGCACCAACCAATTGGAGCAAATGCATTATAAGTTGCAGCATGCGTTGGATTATAAATATAATCAATGGCTCCCATTGGTGCTGGGCCGACAAAAGCTGCGAGACATAATAAACTACTGACGGTCCAGCCTATGTAGGAGAGTTTCTGAAAGAGGTGAACAAAAATGTCGATTTCTAGTTTCCAAGAGAAGCTTTTGCAATTATAACATTCTTCTAACGATAATTGATGGTTAGCTTTTCAAAAGGGCACAAGCACCATTTTAAATTTTTTCAGGAGAGGCAACAAACGTTTCCAAAAATCGAATTTTCAATTTAGAAACAAGCAAAAAAATCAATCTCCCGAAACGGGGCGTGAAAAGTTTGATTTAAAAAAAACTTCTAACTTATGATGGTTACAAACCAATATGTATTTTTTCAAAAATGTTATTAGGTTCCGAGAAAATGGAGGGAGAAGTATTTTTTTCGCTTGATGCGCAAGTATTTTCAAATTTGGACGTTGATTAAAATTGCAATTTTCGTGTTAGAAAATAAATCTTGCTCCCGATATACTTCATATTGTATTATCAAAAAGTTCGAACATAGTAGTACTTCAAAATTTGAAATTCTTCAAATTTAAACAGTCTGAACAAAGTAAATCAAGGTATTTAGAATGGAATTCGGACGCTGCCAAATTGAAACTCTTTTGAGACAGAAAGTTTTAATTTTATACGCTTTCAACTTTTAAAGAGTCTGGAAAACCTGAAATCAATATTCAATATTCATTGCGAATGGAAATAATTTTAGACTTTAAATTTAAATTTGCCTTAAAATAATAATTTAAGTATAACATTCAAAATTCGAGAATTTAAATTTAAAAGTTCAAGCGTTATAAAGCTTTAGAAATTAAATACTTTTAAATTAATAATATTTGAAATAAAACCATTTGTAACTATCTGGATCCTTCAAGACTTAATATTTGAAACTGCAAGTTGATAAAGTTCTAAATCGCATAACTTAAAATTCAAATATTTAAAATTAGGCAATTTAAAATTTAATTCGTACTTTAATTGAAAATCTTAATAGTTGAGAACAACAATATTTGCTAGATACAATTTTTTTTAATGCAAAAAAAACTAGGTTTTTCAATTAGCTAAGTGCACGTTTTTTTTAAATTGTACATGTTAAACTTGAAATTTCTTTAGTTTGAATCCAAGAAGCATACCATTATTTCCATATCATAAAAAATGTTGGTACTTTTGATAGGGTTTCAAAATCATGATTTTTGCCCTTTTTTAAACGATTTTCAGGACTAATAAGTGCAACATTTTTTTCTCATATCTAGAAAATAATGACAAATATTTTTTATTCAAACTGAATAAATTTCAAGATCGACATGTACATTATACGTATCTTGAAAAAAAAAGTTTTATTAACTAAATTCCGAAAAACAAGTTTTTGTATATTTTCAAAAAATTGTTATTTGCAAACAAAAATTATATTTAAAAAAATTTTTTCTTCCACACTTGTTTACCACAAAAACCCTACTCACGAAAAATTTGCCAAAATATTTCGGCCCATAGAGAAATCTTTTTCAATTTTCAAATTCAAAAACCGAACAGAATAAATTAATATATTTCAACTTTTTTTACTTCCTTCGAACGTTAAAATTGTGCAATTAAAAAAACAACCTAATGATTAAATGATTTCAAATTGAAGACGTCCAAGATTAACCTAATTTGAAATAAAATAAATAAATCAGTCAGGGCCGCTTGAACCGTTTCCATAATGTTGCGCAATCTACTTGACTGAGTAGTAGTGCATGCGTCCCTTCAGAGGCGGAGTCGCAACCGTCTCTCGCCCTCCCCCAGAGAAACTCCGTGGACCAGCAATTCTAGGAATTCATATAACGCGTACGATCGCTCGTTCAAATATTGAGACTCTGGTGTATTGTAAATATGCATTCTTCAAAATTGAAACACTTTGAATGAAAGATTAAAAAAATTGAACCATTGAAAAGAATTTTGAAATCGAAATTTTGCAGAAACCCTGATTAAAAATTTGGGCTTTTCTTAATTCTTAGCACTTTCGAATAAAATTGTCCGTCTCCATGAAAAGGGCTCTTATGGTCGATATGAATTCCCGACATTTTAAGCCCAAGATGAACCCTTCAGATTGAAAAACGAATCGCCCGGGTATTTCTGAAGTTGGAACTTTCGGGAAGTGAGTATAGTGCCAATAGATTCAGTATCGGTCTTAGTACCACCCCCCAATCAAACCCGAAAATAATAATTTTGACCCTGACTTAGAAAAACGTGAATATCTCCTAAACTAGAACCAGCCATAAGGGGCCTTTTCATGCGGACGTCCACATATATTCTTAAACTTTTTTAAAAACATTATTAGAGAAACATTAATAAATACTTGATTTAATTTGAATCCTTTGGGATAATTTCTGAGCAAATATCCCAGAAAAATTCCCATTATGTAAACCGTCAGCCTATGAGAGGGAAGAATATAAGAGAAGTTTGCAGTATCAAAGAGCTGTCGAATTCTGAAATGAGAAAAACAAACAATTGGAAATTTGTAATTTAAAATTAGAAATTAGATTCTTAGAGATTCAAAGAAAATATGACAAATATTAGGATAGAGAATTATCAAACGACTTAAAAATACTTACGAAGTACCAAAAAAGACGTAGTTGTTTAATCTCCTGTGGTACGTTACATAATAACGTAAGAATGTAGAGTATACAGCAGTGGCTGTTAATATAGTTGCTCCAAGCTTCGGTCTTTTGAAAAGCAAAATCACCATTAGAGGTGATAATGCAAATAATTGGGTATCAATTCCCAAATGATGGGTGTGAGTCAGGCACTGTTAAAACAAATTTCAATAAAATTGTAAAATGTTTCAAATTCAGTTATTTCATTAAAAACAAAGTTATTTATTTATTTACTCAAATACTAAGCAAAAGGATGAAACATGCAAGAATTTCAATAAACAAATTCGGGAGCTTGCAAGTTCATTACTTTTAGATTAAAAATATACCATATTTTCGAATCCAAAATAGTTGTGAATGAACAAGAAATTTCTCCACCACGTTTTTTTGCAAATATCAGCGTGATGAGTAACAACTAAATTCCACTGAGGTCCCGAACCGATAAATGGCATCACATAAGTACAGAATAATATTAAAGCTCCGAGGGTTGGAACCAATCTGAAATATAAGAATGATAATTTAATTAAAAATAATGTACAGTCAAATTAAATATATATATGAAAAAAAATTGTATACAAAAACTCTACTTATGTGCGAATTTTGCTCTAAACTTGAAAATTCTTTTACCTCATTAATCGTGAGAGATATTCGTTGGCTATATTCAAGTTTCCGCTTCGATTGAGTCTTCCAATGAAAGAATAAGTCGTCAAAAGTCCGGATAGCATAATGAACGGATCTGTATAAAGACTCGCTGCGCGTCCCAAAACTGTCCAGGGTTTTCCAAGAAACTAAAAAAATGAAAGTAATTAAAGTCAGAATCCCATTTTTGATGTATACAGATAAGAATATATAATTAAATTTTCCTTTTTGATTCTAATGAGCGTTTTGTTATTGTTTCGAAATTAGAAAAAAATATATTAAAAAGTTGAAAATGAACGAAAAAGAAAAATTTTTCCTTTCGAAGAGTTGTTAGGATAGTTCTTTTTCCATTTTTCGATATTTTGCACCATTTTTGAGTAATTCCAAAAATATACATTAAACAACTGTTTTGGTACAACATAGCGAATTTTCAAAGAAATGATCGCCATTTGATTAATTTTTAACTATTTAATATTTTGCTGTGGATTTTAAAACTGTGAGAAATCTCGCGTGAGAATCTTAAAGCAGAAGTTAATGATAAAAATTACTTTAAAAAATACTAAATTTAAAAAAGCGTTGTCTTTTCAAACGTTATTTAGGAGAAAATAATTGAAATGGAAAAACAATTTTTTTTTCTAAACACTTTGAAAGGACAAGTTTTGATTTTGGACTTTGTGCCGTATCTCGCATATTTTTTAAACAAAAAGAATGTTTTAATTTCCGAAAAATAGTCGCAAAATGTGTCCGTTATTTTTTAAATTATGAACAGATTTCTGAATCCCGACCATAAAACTTTTTGGTAGGTTTCAAAGAACAAAGCTTCATGTTTTCTTAAGAATTTTAGCCACGTTTGGACCAATTTCGTTGCATCATTACCGCTACATTCGC
Source organism: Andricus curvator (assembly GCA_932195095.1). Classification (NCBI taxonomy): domain Eukaryota; kingdom Metazoa; phylum Arthropoda; class Insecta; order Hymenoptera; family Cynipidae; genus Andricus; species Andricus curvator. The sequence goes on along the minus strand of CAKNYM010043738.1, from coordinate 51,020 downwards.
AAATAAAAGTTTAAGATTATTTTTTATTAAATTGAACCTTATACCTCGGACATTTCTGTTCTGTTTGTATAAGCACCAAAGAAGATGGCCATACATTTGTGCGCAAGAACCAACATCAAAGCGTTTAATGCTCGAACACCATGAAGAGATCCAATATCGCCTTCCTGTCTTTCCAATGAGAAAAGTTTCAACAAATTTCGTTTTAGCGAAAAAGCATGGACTACATCATGAGTCGGAATGTCATAGTGATCACAAATTCCTGCCACAACTGAGATAGCGACGATTCCAAGGAAGAAGAGGCTGAGGAAAAAACGTGAGTTATTTCTATTCAGTTCTTGAAAAGATATTCAATCACAAAAATGTATTTAAGATGTCAAGCTGTTAAATAAACTTTTTTTTAACGTATGGCCGAACAAAACTTCTTTCTCTGTAGGGGGGAAATGCCACATTCAATCAATGATTTGCTTGTAGAATTTCATTTCTAGATCTTTAAATATGCCAAAGACTGATAGAAATTGAAGTTAAAGTACTTCAGAGTTAAACAGAACCAAGTTCTTTTATCGCAAACGTTTGCAGATTTTTATTTTTGATAGCTAGAATTATTATATTTTAAACTCTTTAAAAAAAATTCTGTTTAAGGCCTCGGATTTTCAGAGTTTTAAATTTTAGAAATTTAAAAAAAACTATGGTATTTACCCAACGATTATTGTTTCCCTTGGCAATGGCTTGGTTCGTTGAACTTGGCACATTTCTCTATCGACTTTGACAGAAATCCTAATGCCAGTTTGCGGAGAATACTTTGCAATTGTGTGTCGTAAAGACGATTCCACATCGTGATGAGAACACGCTGCTGGCGTACATATTGCCCAGTTTATTGTACTATACCGAGGAACTCGATGCCCAGGCTGTAATTTAAAATTAAATAACCTGCTTATCTAAGAACAGTTATTAATGAATGTAAACTTAAAATTATAACACTTATGTATTCAATTAAAATTGTGGTAATGGCAATTTAATTTGAGAAAACTAAGAAATAATAACTTAAAGTATAGTGGATAAATATTGAACAATTAAAAAAAAAAGATGTAGAAGCTTACACTTTTCAATAAAAAAATAAATGACAAAAATTTGTTAGGTAGAACATTTGAAATTTTACTATATTAGCTAAAGGTACTCATTAATAATATTCTGTAATTGAAAATGAAAATAAAATTCTGAAAGGAAATTAAGTATTGAATAAAATTTATATTTTTCATTAATTTTCATAACGGTACAACGTTATAACAAAATATTTTTGCTATAAGTAAGAAGTTATTTATAAACTTTTCCAAAATTTTACATCATATTTCAAGAAACATCATGATTATTACTGTCATTTTTAAAGTTTGTACGCAGACGTTTTCTTTTTCGAAATACTATTCCCTTAAAAAGCAAATGCGCACAATAGTTTAGGTTGGTTCCTCTCCTGTATTATTAGTTGAATTTTAATTTTCAATCATTTTTTTAACGTGCGCGAGCTTTCATCTCCAAATAAACTATGGAAATATAACCATAACGGCCGAAATCTCAAAACATCAGGACATAATGTTAAAGCATATAACGTTGTTTGGCTTGAACCAAATACAGATTTTCTTAAATAAACATGATTCTGGTTCAATTAACTTGAAATGCGTACTGCGAATTATAACCTTATCTTGTATCATTATAGTTTTTAGGCATGAAAAGCATACGAAAATGTGAATCGAGGCAAGCTGACTTCATTAAAAATCGAACATTCAAACTTCAATTACTTTCGATCTGGAGTAATAATCTATTTAAAACCATTTTTACAGTAAATTTTAGACTATAATAGATGCCTCAAAAGAAAAATTCCTTTTTAATTTGCTAAAATTACTTAGATATATTGGAGGGACGTAAAAGTGAAAGGTTCTAGAGGTATGCCCAGATAAGATAATAAAATAAAGATTTATTTTTTATTTTTCTGATTTTATTCTGTTATAAAAAACTAGAGTCTTTTCTCGATTTTATTCTTTTCTTGTTTATTTTTATCTATGTTTTGCACACTTAAAATATTCTTTTTATTCGCTTTTCTTTATGCTTTATATCAGTGACTATTCTTATTTTAAATTCCAGGCGCATTCTTAGTCTTTTCAACACGGTTGCACGTGCGAGAAGATTCTTTCTACGTAGTTCCTTCATTGCAAATTCATGTGTGTATAAGCATTTGTTCTTGAAGATTCAAGATCTGATACCGATATGTGAATTTATAGCCAAAATTAATTCAAAATGATAGGGAAATGTTGTCTTCTAATTCGGAATTGGTTCCTTTGCCCTATTAAGGACCAATTAAAGATTTATCAACTAAATATTACCTAGGTCAGAATCTAGGATCTTTATTTTTCAAAGAAAAGATAAAAATATTAATGATAAGAGTGTTTTACACCTGATTTAATAAGTCAGTATATCTTTGAAACACTTGGCATTAATCCATTGATTTTGACTTCAAAAAATCAAAATGCTTCTTATTCTAAGAGAAGTTTATTATCAATACGTAATTTTGTTCTAGTCTTTTTTAATATTTGAAACAGGCTCTTGTGGATTTCGGACACTTTCATTTCTATCATAAATTTTATTTAACAAAAACAAATTCATTCTTTTTGATTACTTTGAAATTATAATAGTTTCCAAATTCGAATGCTTCAAAATTACTAAAAGTTAAATTTTTTTCACATTTTAAAATGGAAAAAACTTCATAAATTCGAGGCTTTCGAATTCCGATTTTTCCAATTTAGAATATTTAAAGCCGTTTATAAAAATAGGGCCTAAGTGGTTTTTTTTTGCGTTTATATCAGCCAATATGCAAAATTTCGAAAAATGTTTCAAATAGACACCTCATCGAGATACATATTTTTTGTTGCACGCACTTTATCCCACGAGTGATATTTTCCGAGAAAATTAGTGATAAATTTGAGGAAGTGTAACAGATTTCAGTGCAGTATCGGCCATCCTGTTAGTTGACGTCACAGACTAAAACACTATGGAAAAGGTTAGGGGTCATTCACAAAATACGTGATACGTTCAGGGGAGGTTGGGGGTCTATCAAAGTATCATTCTCCGTGTTAAGATCAATGGAAAAAGCATCACGCAAGGGGGGGGGGGGGGGTGGGCTGTTAAAAGTTCGTGAAAAATGTATCACGTATTTTCTGAATGGCCCCTTATGGATGTGACCTTCATTATTTTAATGAATATTCACAGGAGTGTCTTTCCGCCCCCCACGAGACGTTGGAAATGGGTAGAGGTTTGACCAAAATTATACATATATGCCCCCCATGAGACGTTGGAAAGGGGTAGGAGTTTGACTATTATTATTTCAGTGACCAGTCACAGTAGTGCCTTCCCGCCCCCCACGAGACCTTGGAAAGGGGTATAGGGGTTTCACGAACATTATTTTATGACCAGTGACAGGGGTGCATTCCAGCCCCCCATGAAACGTTGGAAAGGGGTAGGGGTTTGACTAATATTATGTCAGTGAACAGTCACAGAAGGGCAGAGTACTTACTCAACTCAAGCCTGTTGCACTTACTAAATTTGAATATCAATTTTCTCAGAAACTATCAATCCTAGAGGGAAAGTGTTCAGAATCAAAAATGTATATTTTAATTGGATCTGCAACTTTTATCTATAAACTTTTCACAAAATGTCTGTGTTTTTTTTTTATACCATTAAGCTATTTCCCTTTCGGCGAGCCTCTAGGGGTAAGCGTGACAGTACCCGATTCGGGTAGTGTTTCTAGGTTGATAGTTTCTTGTAGTAAATAACTACAAGTGTGGGCTCACCACACCCACGACCGCCAACAGCAACGCAGTAGTATCAGACGGTCACCCATCCAATTACTAACCGCGCCCAACACTGCTTAACTTCAGTGATCTAACGGGAACTGGTGTTTCCAGCGTGGTATGGCCGTTGCTGAGATAAATTTGAAAAACCATGACTTATGGGTTTTCTATGTTTTTCACCTTGAAAGTCAAATTTGCGGCTATTTTTCACTATCATATTCATAATCAGCGCGTCAAATTACATAAGTATACGGAGTTTTAAATTAATCAGAGGTATTAAAATTAAAAAAAAAATTAAAAATTGACAAAATGGTGGCAGTTTTTCTGAAAATATTTAAACTCAATTTTCTCAAAGAGGGCATTGTTTTATTTTTTCTTGAAATTAGGTTAAAGTTAGTACTAATATGGTGCACATATCCCATAAGGCATAAGAGATTATCTTCTGCCCGCGTTTTGGAGAAGAAAAAATTGAATTTCTTTTTTGCGGCCGTTCAAAAAATACGTAACGCATTTTCTGATAATTTTGACCTCTCCTCCCTTTACGTAACGCTTTTTCTACAGTAGTGTATGTAACTTTAACATTACCGTAACGCTCGAGGTGACCCTTCACACCCCTAAAGGCGTTACTAATTTTTGAATTGCCCCTTATGAAAAATAAAAATTCGCATTTTTTTGTGATAACGAGACGAGATATGAATAATGTCAAAGGAGCTAAGTTCTTCGTTCGAAAACTTTTAAAGAAAAGTTGGCTATTATTGTATTTTTCTAAAAACAATACAGTTTCCAAAATTTTGTAAACAACATTTTTTTAACTTGTAGATTTACGCATTAAATTTGCTTTACAAAATTTTCAAAATTGTATTGCTTTTAGAAACATACAATTATAGCCGACTTTATTCATACACGGAAAAAATTTATCCGTGAAGAAGTCACGAACTTGTAGCTAGGTCTCGGATACGAGATAAAAAAATGAAACATTACATCCTTATTTCTATGAGAAATATATAGATAAATTTCGAAGTTTCTTACGAACAGTTCGAATCTCCTACGAACAGTTCCTGAAAATTTCAGACTGAAATCTAAAGAGGAAAAATTTTATTTGTGCGATTTAATTTATATTTATATTAATTTATAAATTCGCAACTCAGAAGATTCGAACCCTCAAAGACTGCTGACTCACCAGTTTCTAAACATAAACCAGGAGTGCGTAAACACGCGCAGCCATCCAGGCCAAACAAAATAGGTATTATAAAACTTCTAGCCGCTCATCCGACGAGCTTGAGGCACACATACGAGCGCACACACGCACCGCACGTTTGGGAGAGTGTGTGTGTGGGCCACGTACAGGCAAACCTACGTTCTAGTTCCCAGATTTGTCGGGCAAGCTCGTGAGTGCTCTGAGAATCTTTTCCCAATCACTCGTAATATTTTTGTAATTATTCACGTAAAAAAAATTGATGAACCGTTTTAGAATTTTCACATCGAGTTCCTCAATCTTTCTCAAAGTTCGCAGGTTATTTACGAAAATACATAAATATCCGATGAATTTTTGTCATATCGGAGACCTAGCTGCTAGTTCGTGACTTTTTCACGGATAAATTTTTCCGTGTATTTTAGCGAAAATTATGAAAAAAAACGCAAAATAGTGAAAAGTGCTAAGAGCCATTTTTTAGAAGTTTTCAAATGAAACAACTTTCCTCTTAACTTTTTTCGTATCTCGTCTTATTATTGCAAAATAATGCGATTTCTCATTTTCCATAGAAAGAAATGCAATTTTCTCTTCTCCAAGACGGGGCACAAAATAATCTCTTATGATATAGAAGCACCATATTAGTACCAACTTTAAAAAAATCAAGAAAAAATAAAACGATGGCCGTTTTGAGAAAATTGAGTTTAAATATTTTCAGAAAAACCGTAACCATTTTGTCAATTTTTGATTTTAATTAATTTTCCTTCATATGTCGAAATTAAACAAAAAGATCTATCAGAATCAATAAGAAAAAGCGAAATATCTATATGGTTTTACATACTGCAACACTTTAAAATAAAATTTTAAGTTTTTTATAAATTGCCCACCAACTTTAAAAGTTCCAATATACATAACTTAGTTAGGAAAAAATGTTGTCCAATCGGCGAAATAAATTTAAATATATATATATATATACAATGAATTACATTATTTCAATTATTGTACATACACTGTTAGAAAAATCTGTATTAAATTTAATACAAATGTATATGAAGTCATTTGCATACACGGGAATTGAAATTTAATATACATTAAAATATGAATAGCTGTACACTTTATATTATATTTAATATACATGTCGGTATAGCAGCGTGCTTGAAAACTCAAAGTGCTTTTATTTCTTTAAATCTTATCAAATATTCGCAATTGAAGTAATAATCTAGAATTCGTCGAATGAATTGCTTTTTATGATTAAAGTGCAACGTACAAGTGGAACTCTTTCCAAAAATTGTCCTGAATGGTAGAAATTTAATGTGAGTATAGTTGAGTGTAGGTTAGGTCTGTCATTTCTTTACGTAATTGAACTTTTCGACTTAAAATCCAATTTTATTTTTGATTAATTGCAAGAAGGTATTATGTTTTATTATTAAGAATCGAAAATTACTGCTAATCTTATTTTGATTTTGTGTAAAATGGAATTATCTGAGCGATTATCATGATTGTATATGAAATTTAATAAACACGTACCGAAATAGGGATTTCATATGCTTGAGATATTAATTTTAATATACATTGGTATTTTTAATTTAATACTATTTTTAACAGTGTACATTAGTATTTTAAATTAATGATTATTTATTGTAGGATCATTATTTGCTGTAGGGTGGTCTTCCCTACGTGTCATCTAAAATCCCTTTAAAAACAACATATTTTGTCGCGAAACAATTTTGTGACTTGGGCATGCACAGCCTGCCGATTTAAAATGAGTTTGGTCAACAACAAAAAATGCACGGATTCAAAACACCCTTCAGTAAAGAAAAATACTAGCTACATCATGACCTGTATTTTATTGTCAAAAACGGATATAAGTATTATAAAAATAAACAAAAAATTTCGATAAACGTCACCCGGGAGAGCGGTTAAAATAATGTTTAATTTTACGAAAAGGCATATAGAATATGCATCGTTGAAAAGGGATCGTATATGAGAAAAATTAGTCAGATCCCTTTTCTTCTGTAAGAAATGCTTTTCTCAATTCCATTGCAAATCAAGCTAAACTTTCAGTAAACGCGATATATTATTATTTTAAATGTACGCCAATTCACTTTTTCGGGGGTTTCTCATATATGGGTTATTCTCCAGGCAGAGGGCACTTTCAAAAAATTAAATTAAAAAAAAAATTCAAACTGATTTCCTTTAGTGTATATTAGGTTCATTACCATCAGAACAAGAACTTATGAAAGTATTCAGGCTACACATTTATTTGAAAGACTTGCGGAGCCTTTTGACGTCGCACCCATTTTCTTTCTTTGTTGTAACTAGAATTATTCCTAAATAAAGTCAAATAATGCAATTAAATTTTAAAAAAGGAGGAATAGTTTAATACAATATGTATACTAGATATAAAAAAAGGAAAAACATTTTTTTTAATTTATTGAATAAAAAAGATTTTAACTAATTTTTCAAATTCGATATGAATCAGTTTTTGATTATAGTTTACCAATTACATGGGACAAAGCTTTATTTTTTTATTAGCTTAGACACAAGTTATTTTTTACCATAATTGTATTTGGACATTATTTTTTATTTTTCAAAAGCTATTCAAGGAACTTAAAAAATAGATTTAAAAAATCGTTCCATTTTTATGATTTAATTAAATAGCTTTTTAAAAATAAAAAATAATGTCTAAATACACTTATGGTAAAAAATCATTTTTGTACACGTTATAAAAAAAATTATGTCTCGTCCCATGCAATTGGTATTATTGCTTGGCCCTCGGCGTGCAAATATCTTGCCAGCTGACGTCACAACATGAAATACCTAATTAGTTTTGCAATTAAATTTTTTTGCTTCTTGCATTTCTGACTACAAAAATTGTATTATTTGTTTATTTATACTCTTTTATAACTAAAACAAAATTATTTATTCAAAAAACTTTCTTTTCATTAATTTTGTGCAAAATTTTTGTTCGAAAGGGTTCAATTTCTTATCACCAGCTCTGACAAACCAAAAGTACGGTCGCGTCGATTGATGTTACGTCGATGGAAAATAACACAAAAAGTGTTCCCAAAGTTTTAAAGTAAAATTAATTTAAAAAATTAATAAAATTGGAAATACCTTTGGCAAATCATTTTCTGTCGCTCTGATCGAAATTTTTATCTTTCATTCAGTAACTTTTGTTAAGAAATATAAAAGTTATTGCGAGTTATGTTGATGGTTACTAATAAAAATATGCATGGTTTTCTTCGGCTTTTTTTATTTGTGAAGGAAGTTATTAATGTTTATCTTAAAACTTAGAGGCTGAGTAGTGAGATATTTTTTCTTCAATCCAACGTCCAAGCAGGACCCAAAAAGGTATTCCTGGTTGTCAAACAACGGCTGTTTATGTATCGACGTAATCTCGAAAATATTGTCGCAGACACTCATATTTTCGTGCATATGTTGTGTATATTGTATTAAAATGAAAATATTAATGATAAAAACTGTACTTTCTGGGTCTAACTTTAAGATTCATAAGCATAAATTTTAAAGTAGTTAATTATTTATTTCAAACATGACTCCAAAATTTGCCTCTTGGCATGTGTGAATATCTGTTAAAGCGATTTTTCGAGTACACAATATTTTTTACTCTGGCTTATCATTAAGTAACCCAAGTTTTACTACGGAACTTGTTATTAGGTACTAAAATGAAGATCTTTACCAAGGTTTAAAATAATACAACCAGTAGAGTATACCATTAAGCCATTTCCCTTTCAGGGTAGGCGTGACACTACCCGATTCGGGTAGTGTTTCTAGGTGGATAGTTTCTTGTAGTTAGTAAATAACTACAAGTGTGGGCTCACCACACCCACGATGTGCCAACAGCACGCAGTATTCGCGAATGGTCACTCATCCAAGTACTAACCGCGCCAAACGCTGCTTAACTTCAGTGATCTGACGAGAACTGGTTTTTTCAGCGTGGTAGCAGTTTTAATAATATAATCCATGGACACTAAAAGGCCCTGTCTATGGAGAATTATCCATATAAATTAATTACGCATAAATGGGCCAGACTTCTGCCTGGCCCATTTAAGTTTTTATTTTCTTTAAATAATACAATTTTATTATTTCTTTTTAACTAGAGCTCTAAAGTCCTTTTTTCAGTTACATTCTATATTAAAAATCAATAAAATTGCACTATTTAAACAAAATAAATCTAAAATGGTCCAAGCAGATGTGTGCTGATATATTTTGGCCCATTTCCCAAAATTTCAATACAATATTTACATTTTTTAAATTATAAAGCCGCCGAATGTAAACCATGTAATTGGTCATGTGATATAATGACTCATGCCCTTAAACGAAATTTAAAATTAGATTTAGAATTTTAATTCAGAATATGAATTTAAAATTGGGAATTCCTTTTAGTTCACTGAAAAAACATTCTCAGGTCGAAAGAAATGTAGCTGAAGAAATACATTTCTTTTTGTCAATGAATTTTGTTATCTAATTTAATAAAAACTTTTTCTAAAGTAAATACGCTGTGCTCAGATTAAACGAAATTATTTCTTTAAGAGTTACTTATTTAATACAACGAAATATTTCTTAGTGTGAGTATAACAGATAATTAACTCAACAAACTAACTTCTTTGAAAATAATAACCTAGCTTTTTCTGTAATCTGGTTTCGGGGGCTAGATAAATATGTTTTTTGTCCAGCAATGTTCAGTCATTATTGCTTTTATTTCTTTGATATCACAAAAAATTGTCCTCGAATTCAAGAAATATTTCATCGGCCATATTCCCCTCAATCATTCTTTGAATGAAAGAAATATTCTTCTATTCAATGATTGAAAAATTGTAATGTCAATCCTTTTCTATTCACAAATTAAAAGTTTCGATTTCAACCAATGTTGAGCAAGGGAATTTATAGACCTAGGCAAATTTTAAAGATTTTAAAATGAGGAAGCTTTTTTCTTTAGAACTTAAGCATTTTGAAATTAAACTACGCTAAAATTTTGACTAAAGAAAATTTGTTTAGGATTTTTTACATGCTTTCAGTTCAGTTTCTTTCGACCTATTATTTTAATTTCCCATTCTTTTAAACGTGTTGAAATTTGATACAGTAAGAAAGCTTTAATTTAGGTTGATTCCAAATTTGACCGTTATGAACAAAGTATTGATAAGCATTAGATTCAATACTTGATAATACTTTTTTTTCATGAGAAGTCCTAACCATTTTAACAATTTCAAAATTAAAATTTGTCTAAATAAATCTTTTATTTTAGGATGCTTCGAAAGTTAAGTTTGTTCAAATTAAATTTCTTTTCAATGATTGATTATTCAAAATCCAAATTTTTTATATTAACTGTTTTAAAATAAAAGTATTAACGGAGTGTTTATTCGTCTAGAATTCCGGACAAATAGCCCACCCATCCCAGAAGGGCTATTCATTCAGAATACTAGGCCAGCGGAATGGCTATTCGTCCAAAAATTCTACACTAAGAGAATACTTCAATTTCAATTATCGTGTCGAATCGGTGCAAAACCCGGTACGACTAGCAATTTTGCAAAAATTTTGCTATTCTAATATATAAAATAATAATTTTGTATAAAGGAAATGATGAAATAACTTTATTAGAAGTTGTGAGGAAATGAGAGGCAAACGGACTAGAATGAATACCGCTTTCGTTTTTTGGAGATCGAAGGTCAGCCGTGATCCTATAACAGTATAACCATAACGTATAGACTATAGACTATAGCGATGCTGCCGAAGTACGTCCCCGTAATTTTTTTCAATTGTTAAAAAACTTTTATTATCAATTTGAATAATAGTTATTTGTGATATGAGGACCCTAAGTGTTACTTTTCCAATTTCTATGAATTTTTGCAAAAAAGCTGAAATTAAACAAAAAAATGTTGTGACCGAACTCAACTTCCCTCGGTCATATCAGCGAGCCCCCTCCCCCACTCCCCTTTAGAACCCGAAGGAGAGACGAGTGGGATGAGGGAGGGTGAGTTCGATCACAAATAAGTATAGTATTCTAATTTACATAAAAAGTTAAACAAAAAAAAACGAAATTTTTTTTTAAATTACTGGGACATAAACGCACGCCGGCAGAATCTTTATAGCACGGCTGACCTTCGATCTCCAAAAAACTGAAGCGGTATTCATTCTAACCCGCCTGCCTTTCATTTCCTCGCAACCTCTAACGAAGTTATTTCATCAGATCCTTTATACAAAATTATTATTTTATATGTAAGAATAGCCAACATTTTGAAAAGTTGCTGGTCATACCGAGTTTCGATCCGATTTGACACGATAATTTAAAATTCAAGTATATTCTATTCGTGTATAACTTTTGGACGAATAGCCATTCCGTTTCGAATTAAAATACTTTTAAATTTTGACTAACGAAAATTTATTAAGAATTTTTTATATGCTTTCAGTTCAGTTTCTTTCGACTTATTATTTTAATTTCCCTATTATTTTCAATGAGTTAAAATTGAATGCAATAAGAAAGCTTTTATTTATGGTGATTCAAAATTTAACCACTATGAAAAAAGTATTGATAAGTATTAGATACAATACTTCATAATATACATTTTTCATAAGAGGAAGTCCTTCCCATTTTAATACTTCCAAATATGAATATTTCTAAATAGACCTTTAATTTAGGATGCTTTGGAAGTTAAACTTGCTCAAATTAAGTTTCTTTCCAATTATTTATTAATCGAGATTCCAATTTTTATATTACCGTTTTCAAAATAAAAGAATTAACGAAGTGTATTCGTCTAGAATTCTGTTCGAATAACCCACCCATTCCAGAAAGGCTATTCGTACAGAATTATGGGCAAATATAGCCTACCAATTCGAAAAGTCTTAAATTCTACAGAAAAAAGCTTCCTAATTTTGAAACCTTTACAGTTTGTCTAGGTCTAAATTCCCTTGTTAAATATTTGTTAAAATCAAAGCTTTTTATTTTAAATAAAAAAAGATTGTAATTTCAATCTCTCAATAGAAGAATACGTCTTCTATTCATAGAATGGTAAAGGAGAATATGGCCGAAGAAATATTTCTTCCAGTATTTAACACGTTACCACTGAAAAGTGACGTGTTTCCGTTACTTTTCGTAAAAAATAACGCGTTGCCGTTACCGTTACTAAGAAAAGTAATGCGTTACCTTGGCGTTACTTTTTTATAAAGTTATTCATACGTCATTTTAAATTTCGAAAAGCTTCAAATAGTTTTTTATTTTTGTATTTAAAAGTGTTTTGAAACTTGAAAATTATATTTCAATTTATGTAATTTAATAAATTATTTTACATTCATAATATTTAAACTGTTTTTATTTTACTCTATTATTAATTATAAATCACAAAATTTGCTTGGAACTTCTTTCTCTTTTAATAAACGTTGTTTTTCAAAATTGTTATTACTGAAACGAAACATTTTAACAATAAGAATAGATCCCACTATGCTGTATTCAAATTATCATTTTATGAAGATGACTATAAAACAAACCATATTTTGTTTCACTTTGTGCGTAATTGTCCATTTATTTTCAATAAAAAAAAATTTCTGTTCGCTTATGTCCTAAGGGAGAATTGATAACACGATCAACAATCTTTTTGGGTTTGGAAAACGCTTTTTGAATAGGTAATTTATTTCATTATTTTCTCGATTTGGCCATTTTTTTTTATTTGCAAGCACTATCTAAGCTTCGTAGAGATACTTTTTAAATTTTAATAATAAAAGTGGAAAAGAAATTATATTAAGACAAACGCACTATTAGCATTTTTTAGTAAAAGATTTGTTTTTTCTTCACTCCACACCAATTTTCATATGAAAAAAATGTTACGTTGCAAGTCCGACATACATAGTTATACTACTATAATGGAAATATGTGTCTCCTGATTGATTATCATGACATATAAGTTGGTTTAAAAACCATTTACAAATTTCTTAAAGTAACGTACACTAACGTACGCTACTTTGCATTACAGTTACCCAAAAATTGTAATGCATTAACGTCAACATTACTTTTTAAAATAAGTAACGCTAAAAAATGTAACGTTCCGGGTAATGCGTTACTGTCATAAACTGATTTCTTCAGTTCGAAGTAAATATTTTGGTAGTGGCATAAACATGCTAGAAGGTATGTAAAAAAGGTAAAATATATATTTGTCCCATTATTTTGTAGATGTTTTTCTGGAGTTTTAGTTTCCTTATTCCTATGGCTTGTTTATTTTTCTATTGGAGACGTGTGAAGGACACAAATTAATTGAAAGGTAACTAAAGATTTCAAAATTCGACTCGTTCTTTTGAAAATCGTACTTAAAATACGTACTTACGTCGGTCATATTACTTCTGAATGCATAATGAGAGTGAAGAAGTCGATGAAGATACTTAAGGTCAGGTCGAGACTGATCGACGTCCAATTGCAAATAAGCAAGACAATATTTCCCTCGGATTCCTTCACTTCCTTCGACCCCAAGGCACTCATCAAAATCACCCAGCTGATTCACGTTTCCATTCAAAAGTCCTGATGGCATTTTTGCAGTTGCGTCATACACTATAATTAATTTAAATTTCCCATTAGCAAGAAACAATGAAAAGTAGTCCTTGAATCTAAAAAAATTCAAATTTTATTTCTATATTACAATAAAATCAGATTAGAAAAAGTTTAAAAAACTAATAATTCATTTTACAATCTGAGAAACTCTTTATTTCAAATTATATTTTTTATTTTTCTTATGCATAGACTTTTTGTCTGAATTTCGAAGAGGATTCGAAGCCAAGAGAAATCGACTAATTTACAATAATCTGAGGCAATGTTCTTTTGTTGCCAAATCTTGTGTGGTAAACCGAGGAGGAGTCGTTTAAACATTCACAGATGTATGTACATAATACCATTGTGAAAGGTTATTATGCACGAATTCAGTAGTTGGTTTTCGACTCATTCGGAAAAATGTGTCAAAACGTGTTCTCTCGTTTCTCGAGGTTAATTTGTATTTATCGAAACACGCGGATATTATTAGATTTTCTAAGTCAAAGCTGTTTTCTAGGATACCTCTGATTTTCAGAAAAGGATATTAACGTGCCTTTCGCTTTTGGAGACTTTTCGATCTTTCCACTTGAAAATTCTACTTAATTCTACTTAGCTTCTTGTCCTCAAGTGCCAACTTACTATTTAAAAAAAAAACTATAATGTACTCACTTTTGAGAGCCCAGAGAGTAAACTTATTGAGTTCCCTCTGAAAAATGTCAGCATCTCTTTTGCACTCAGGACTGACATGTCCAGCACCAGGATCAAAGGTTGGGACTATTTGTAAAAATCTGCGAGCTTCTCGATCAATCTCTTCGGCAAAATCCTCTGAAAAAAGAAATTTGCATATTTATTTTAAAACCAGATTTTTAAGAGGCTCGTCACTTCAAACTTTTAATGGACATGCATAATTTCTTAATGACTAACGAAATGCATCGAGATCAATTTTTCATTTCTGCATCATGTGCCAAGGCTAAGATTTTCGCTTGGTTACAAATTTTCAATTTTCCCGGAGATCTATTAATTTTTTTCCCTTAAATAGATTTTCTACCATGGTTAAAAGTTTCCATTTTATTTTCTTGGTATTCTGAGGTATAGCTGGAATTCATTCACTGATTGAAATTAGTAAAAAAAAAATTAACTGATTCACATTTAGAGAGAAGAAAAATCATCTCATAGTTTTTCTCCTCATGCCTCCAGTTCTTTAATATTTGAAGTTTTACGTTTAATGTGTTATTTTGTCTCCATCAAAGTTTTTGAAACATTACATTATTGTTATGAAACATCTTAACTATAAATAATCTGAAGCTCAGAATCTGGCTTGAAAGAAATGTTTGGCAACATTAAAATTGATAGAAATGCAAATTTGCGAGTTATCGTTACAATCAATATAGTTTGTGAAATCAAAGTTTTTCCAATAATTCTATAAGATATCTAATTTTTTAAAGGTAATAAATTGATAGGATGGTAGAAATTTTTAGAATGTATTATAAGAGGAAAAAATGTAAATTTAACGAGATTATTATTTAAAAAAGAGAATATCTCGCCAAGTATTCACTTCTTGCCCTTTTAATAGACTCTCAAAATTTCTGTCATTTTATCAATTTAATACATTTCAAAATTTAGATATCTTTTGGAATTATTTGAAAAACTTTGATTTCACAAACTATGTTGATTGTACAGAAAAAAGGCCTGGGGCTTCATCTGTTTAATTTATTCTGAAATTTGTCAACGAATCGGTTCAAAATTTTAGGCTATAAATCTACTAAAAGCTGAAAATCGAATTTTTAACATTAAAACTGAAATATTTATATAAATAATTAATAAATCGAAATTTCTTGAAAAAAGGCCCTGGAGCTTCATCTATTCAATTTATCCTGAAATATTTAGACAAATCGGTTCAAAATTGTAGGATACAGGTCGACCGCAATGCTAAAAAAACGAATTTTGTGCATAAAAACTGAACTATCTCTAGAAATAATCAATAAATCAAAATCTCATGTAAAACCTCCCTGGAGCATTATCTATTCAATTTATTTTAGAATTTTTAGACGAGTCAGTAAAATATTGTAGGCTATAAAAGATCGATTGAACTGCTAAAATTGATAAATTTTTCATTCAGAAAACGTTTCTGAATCTTCTGTGTCCATTTTCTAAAAACATGGAAAATGTTTATGCGCAGAAGTTATTTTTTTGCGATTTTTTATCGGTTCCAAAAGGTTTGATACAAATCGGTGAAGAATTGGCTGAGATATGCAATACATGCACGATACCTAGCGTTCTTTCGAGAAACGATATTTGTTTTTTTTTTTACTTGGCGGCGATTCGTTACGGCGAATCTTGATTGGGAAGAAATTTCGACTGAAAAAATATATAAATACAATTCAGAGAATTTCATGTTTAAATGGATTTTATTTGAAAGAATTCAGCTTGTGAAGTATTTCATTTTAGAAACAATAGAATTTTTAATCCAGATTGTAAAGTATCAAAAGTTGTAAAATTTAAAGTGTGTCCACATTCCACCTGGTTACTTGGAATTGTTTCAGGCTTCTCTTACAATCGCCGTGTTCTACATTACATTAATCAGCCAAATGTAACCTATATATCTGCATAAAGTGGAACGTGTCTTCTCCGCAGTAGTTGTTCGTATTAAATTCAAATCGAAAATCCAGTTTATGCCTGCGCGCCAGGTTTTGTAGTATATGTTTTTTCACAGTAAGATATCGTAAAAGTAAGATGTTCGTTGAATGCAGCGTTAAAGAGTGCATCGTAATTAAGTTTCGCTTATACTTTCAGAAAAAAAAAGATTTACATCCACTTTCATAGTGCGATTTGTGATGTTTTGAATTCAGCACATTGGAGATTTTAAATCGGAACACTTCAATTTAAATTCTTTTCAAATCATAGAATTTTTATTTTTATTCTTTCAAATTCAAATGTTTTATAATTCATCTCCATTCTAGTTCTAGATAATGACGTATTTTCCATTTTTGAAGTATTCTAATAGGACAATTTACGCCTAATCAAATTTATTTAAAAAATAAGGATATTTCCCTATTTTAATTTCAATATTTAAATATTTAGCGTTAGGATATTCTTCCTTTTTCTTTTCAGTTGTTTATTATTTGAATTTCCAATCGTTTTTCAATTTGACCGTTTTTAAATTGAAAGAATTAAGGCTTTTAATATTGGAAGGTTTCAGTTTAGAATGGTTTGAAATTTGATATTTATTTTTACATTTTCATCAATGAGAAGGTATTGGTTTTATGTGAAAAATGACTTGCGTATTCCATCAAATGTCGACGTTTTGAGGCCCCCTGAGTAAGAAAAAAATAGTTTTTACGTCGGTTGTCAGCTTCGTCGTCTGTGAACATTATGACTTTCGACAGAATTATCAGGTTGGATTGCGCTTTGGCAAACTTTATAAGGGTATACAAAGAAAGGACGAGCTCGTTAGCCAGCCATTTTGGATAAAAATCCAAAAAGTTAGAGCATTTTCACAATTTTTGAGACCATTTTCTTGTAGTTAAAAATATTATGTACATCTATTTTTAGTACTCAGCAAGCCAAACAATTTATCCTTGTGACTTTTTTCGATAAAAAGAAAATGAAAATTTTAAGCCAAACAACGCACGATATGAAAAAAGTCAAAAAAAATAACAAGTTTGCTTTTTGAAAGCCCTCACTGACGGCACGCATGTTACAAATTTCGTACGAGTTTTAATGAAACGTTTTGGTGAGAGTTTGAGTGTAATTTGTATACCATTTGATAGGTGTTTGATAGTAATTTGAGTATTTTGTGCAAATTATCAGTCACGCTGAGTCCGCAGATATGTGTCGAATTTGTGCAAGTCTTTTTTCAATTATTTAAAAAATATTTTTATATGAGTATTTATATATATCTAGTGTTTATTAACTACTTATTGCAATAATAACTTGCTTATTGTTTGGATTCATAGATTATAAAAGTAAAAATTTTAAATGATATACTAAAAATGGAAAAATCTTAAAGACAATTTACGAATATGAAAATTATTTGAAATATACGTGAGTATTAAAATTAATCAATTATTGAACTAATATTAGTTAACGATTTAACGACAAAGTGGGACAAAAATTTGTTAGAAACTTGAAAATATTTTATGTGTATTTCTCACAAAATACGCCCAAATCTCATGCAAACGTGCAGACTCAGTGCGACTCAAATTACATGAAAACGTTTCGCGCGCACAGCTGTTTGCATCCGGCTTGTACGATTGTGCTCTGCAGACGTGCTGTCAGGGTTATAAGATTGTCAGAACTTCTTGAATTTTCTTGAAAAATCCAATATTCGAATTTTGAGCCATAAAACGCGAGATATAGAAAAAGTTAATTAACCAAAATTATTGCTTATAACAAGACCTGCAAATTTTCTTCTGGTCATTATTTGGGAGGAGACAAAGTTTGTTATTTAAATATACAAAGCGGTATTGGAATATTGAAAATTTAATTTTTCAGTGAAACCGAGCGCGAAACGCGAGATCCTTATACTACATCGGAGCGCGAAGCTCAACAATCATCATGCAGAACGTGCGCCCTATTTTTACATTCTCATCAGCATTTTATTTTAATTATAAAAAACAAGACAATAAGAATACGTCTGTTTCAATACCATGAATTTTAATAATATAAATTCATTGGAATGATACATTTTTCAGGGTAGTTAAGAATGAAAATTAATGCAAAATAAAGAATGAATACTAAAGTAATAATGAACAATAAAATTTGTACTTTGTTTTGCAATATCTGAATAAGCAGTTCCGGACCGAGGTATAGAAATAAATATAAAATACATTTGCTATGTAGAAAAGTTCGCATTTTGGACAAAATCGAGAGCGAAGCACGAGATACGTGATGAGAATGTGGTCGTTAAAGCCGAAAGAGCTTTAACAAAAGATAATTCACAACAACAGATGCGCGCCCTAGGCGCACTTACATTTTTTCTTCTCGGTTTTGACGTCTATCTATAAAATAGTAGTATATCCTGCTACAAGTGCCAAAAGTAGGCAGTTCCGTGCGAGTGTGAAGTTTGCTGTATGAGGAGAGACGAATCGAAGGGGAGTTGTAGGCGAGCCGAAGACGAGTCGGAAACAACCCGCAGATGAGCCGATGTCAAGTAGTGTAAACTTCACAAGAATTACAACTGCCTACTTTCAGAACCTGTTGTACACGATATTTTTTTGTAAAAAATTTAAGAAATTTTCGATTCGAGAAAAAATAAAAACAAATTTTTCAGAAATTTAGGAAATTTATGGTAAAATTACACAAACTTACCGAAAATTATCGGCAATTTTCAGTAAATTTATAAATTACTGAAAATTTCGGGAAATTGAAAGTTCATACAGCTTTTCGGAAGAAATCCAAAAGTTTCCAAAATTTCCGGAAATTTATAAACTACCGAAAATTTCAAGTTATAATATAACTTATAACTTATCACTACAAGTTGGTTCAATCACTATACAATCAGTCTGTCAAGCGTCAACTAATATTTAGTGAGGTTATATTTCCGGCAGTCCTGGACATTATTTTTAATCAAAATGCGCAAGCGCAACAACTAGAAATAGTAATCTTGCTTAAAGTGCGAAAGGATAGCAGCTGGGAAACAGTCATAAAAAGATTTTTTCCAGCTGCTGTTGTGCACTTTTGCCAAGATTACTTTTTTGAGCTGTTGTGCTTGCGTGTTTCGATCCAGAATTACTTTCCAGGACTGCCGGAATCATAACCACATTTAATTATGAGTTGACATTTGACAGATTGATTGTGAGTAGTGAATAGCGATTGGCGATTGGCGATTGGACCAACTCGAAGTGAGAAGTTACCATAAAATTACTGATAAATTACCATAAATTACCGACAATTGATCATAAATTACCGGAAATTTTTTGAAACTTTTGGATACATGAAATTTTCGGTAATTTATCCATTTTCCATAAATTTCCGTAAATTTTGAAAATGTTTGGTTTCCTCACATTTTAAAAATTTCTTGAATTTGTGAATTTACCGAAAATTTCTCTTAACTTCTGATATTCAAAAATTTTCGTTAATTTTTCCACAAATGTTCCCAATTTCCGGAAAATTTGCTTTTATTTTTTCTCAAATCGAAAATTTCCTGCGTCTGATACAAAAAATATTTTGTGCAACAGGTGCGGAAAGCATGCAGTTATACCTCTTGTGAAGTTTACTGTACTTGCCATCGGCTCATCTACGGGTCGTTTCTGGCTCGTCTTCGGCTCGCCTCCGACTCGCCTACAACTCCCTTTCGCTTCGCCTCTAGCTCGCACTGAAATCTTCACACTCGTGTGGAACTGCCTACTTTCCACACTTTTAGCACAGTATACTATTTTGTAACTACATACTTTTTAGCACGGTTTCATAACTGGTCACTTCCCGAAAAGCGAACATTCCGTGCATTCATTACAAAAAAAATGATTTTTTAGAAAGATTTAAATTTCCGATTACAAATTCATTACGTAAATAGGTAAAACTTGTTAAACATGTAGACACTTTTTAAAATTCACAAATACTTTTCAATATTTGTCTTAGAATATATAATTTTACAAAACTCAAAAATTTTATTTTTTAAATTAAAAACATAGTAATCATGCATAAAATTATCTTATGATTTCATATGTAAACAAGAAATTGTATCATTAGAAAACGAATAATGAGTGAAATATGCCTTTGCCGAATATAAAGTGAATTTTCGTTTTGTTAGTAACTTAAAAACAGTATTAAATTGAAAAGTTTTTTTGCTTGTCATTTATATAACAGCCTGGCAGATTAGAATAGCCCATTATTTCATTTTCATCAATAGATTTGAAGCTTCAATATATTCTTAAATATTGAAAAATGAACTCAAATTGATTTATCATGTTTGGATCGTTTACTCATATTTAATGGATAGACGAGCTGAGATAGAAAAGGTAAAATAAAAATGTGTTCTGAACTTAATCATTTTTCTCATTGTATCATCATTTCTTGTACACTGATACTTTCACCTTTGCCATGCACTTGATGAATTGGCCATAAAGGAACCAAAGAGGAATGAATCACAATGAACCGTATGACGTGTCTGGTTTGCATACGAGCAGACTGCAGCCGATTACGTGCTCGGATGTGTAAAGAGCTTATCGACTTCTTTGTTCCTGACATTGAGTAAAAAAGACTTACTCTTGATTCTTTTATCTCAGTTCTCACTCTTATACACCTGGAAATGAGGCTTTAAACCTCAAAACATCGTAAACGTAGTAGCCTCGATAAAATTAACATTTCAGTACTTATTCATTGATTACGTGCGAAACGACCAGCATGCTGTCAATTTTATTACCTACAGTTTACTACAACTTTACCAGTACTCTCGTAACTCTGTTTATAGTTTTTCTAATCTTAAATTCTCATAAAAGTCTCTATTGTCTTTCAAGGAAAAAGTTACTGCAACCTAAACAAAAAACTCGAGCCATTGGCATTTACGTATTTCATTATTAAATCCATAATTATTGTCAGAATAATTATTTGAGAATTTTCAAATTCAATTAAAACCTTTTCAATTTTGAAGATTTAAGATTGCGATTCTTAAAGTAAGTTACAAGCTTTCCAATTTTTTAAATTAAGGAACATTTAGCGTAAGTTTAACACATCAAATCAAGTTATTCATAATTTAAAGGTAAAGTAAATGGCAAAATGCCTAGAGGTAGACCGCCGAAAGAATGGTTAGAATCGGTAAATGAGACATTAATCCGAAGAGACGTATGAAGCCATAGAAACACAAGAGCTTGCATGAAAAAATGCATGGACGTGAAGGAAGCTAGAGTAGTGTGCCAGGACAGAAAAGTGTGGCGACAAATAGTTTGTAAACAGAGTGACAATAGAATGAATGAAGCCTGAAACAAAGACCTTGGATTCTAATGGGCCCAAGTGGGGAACCATACATAACAATTTTGTGAGGCTCTTCACTTGGGGTGATCGCTAGAGAGATTGATCAGCAACCTGGGTCGGAGCAGTATTGCGGAATAAACGTGTCATTTGAATAAATGACACGAGAATTCCAGATCAATCTAAAACATATATACCTAACACCTATATACCTATCTACTTTACACCTATATACCTATCTAACTTGTACCTATATACTCTATACCAATACACCCATATACCCAATACTATTTTCCAACCGAGCAAGTCACGCCTACCCCGAAAGGGAAATGGCTTAATGGTATAATAATAATAATAAACGAACCCAAATATTTGAAATCCTCAAAGGTTTCAAACATTCTCCATTGTTAAATCAAAATTGAAAGAGCTTCAAATTTGAATCGCTACAATTTCGAAACGGAATAATTTTCATTTATCATCCTTCCCAATAGTGAACTTTTCAATTTTACTAATAATTTTCTAATCCATTATTGAATAGGAATTGGTTGCCATGGAAAATTGAAAAAAATATAAGCAATCGAAATTCTGAAAAATTAAATTGAATGTTTGTTAGTACGCGGACACCCCTTTTTCAGCGTTTACTTGTAGACTTTTAACTTTGTCAATTAGGAAATAGAAATTTCATTCTCAAAAATGGCACGAAATTTCGAAAATTCTACTATCATTTTGCGTCTAATAAGTTCAAGAACAAGAAATTATGTCAATTCTCTATAAAGATATTGCAAAATAATAATATTCTTGAAATCTGTTGAAATCTTTTGAAATCATTTGGAATCTCTGACGTCTCTGAAATCTTTTGAAATTTTTGTGAAACCTTTGAAATTATTTGAAGTCTCTTGAAATATTTTTAATTCTTTGGCAATCTTTTGAAATCATTGAAAATAATACATAATACCTTTATTTTGGGCACATTACACGCATAATTTTAGTACCTTTCGTGCTATTTAAAAAAAATTGTATTTTAAATTGACAGTATTAACAGTCCACAAGTAAATGTTGGAAAATAGCTATCCCATACCAACCGCCACGTCGGGAGTGTAAATACATTAAGGAAGATTGAAAATATTTAAAAAAATGTCCATGCTTTATATTTGAAAATAAAAAAAAATTTCTTGAATTTCTTACAATTTTTTTTAAATTAAGTTTGCTTTCAAATTACGATCGTTAGTATTTATAAAATTTTATAATAAGAAATTTTTACTATGAATAAATTCATATTAACAATTAGATTGAAGTTAAATATGTTTCCAAAATTAGTGCGCAATTTAAAGGCGGATAGTAGTTCTTGACCAATCTTGTTTGGACGGACGTGTCTCATGTGCAAAATGCTAATTCGATTCGAATTTCTTCGCTTTTCTTTATCGACCTGGAAATAATAAGCGCTTCGAAAGCCATTTCGAAATTTTGATGTCGTTACCATGAAAACACGAAGAGCTATTAAGAATTTAAATTTAAATTCTATTGCAAAGACCTACCTCTCAGGACTTCGATTTTAGAAGACAAAATGGTTTGGGAAAAACTAAAAGGTTCAAAAATGTATTTGCTTTTCCACCTCAAGTTCACCTCAAGTTTTTCAAGTTTTAAAGTTTCCCTGACACATCAATTTTCAGTCTTTGTATGGTTTCAAATTTTCCTGTTTTTAAATATTCAAACTTAAAAGCTTCAAACTCCCTTCTAAATTATTTCTTCTTTCCTCAAACCTGAATCCCGAATGAATTCTTTTTTCAACGACTACCATTTGTTACAAAAAGATTATCCCCCAAATTTGCATAATCGGACCTCCACTTATCGAGAAAAAAATTTGGGAAAAACCAAAACCTGCCTCCAATTAGATACCTTTCTCCATTTTTTTGCTCTAAATAGATTTGCATTTTAGTATCTCATTAAATGTCAAAGCGCATAAATTAAAAAAAAATCACAATCTTAAAAATAAGACTGCTGGACTTTTCTCGCAAAATATCTGGATATTTATATATTAGAAAAATGTCAGAAACGTTTGGACTTCCTTTTTTTTTTAGTAAACTAAATCGTCAAGAGATTTTTATTTAAAATTATTCTTGTTTTTTCGAGTTTACAATTCTCACCTTGAAATTATGAGATCTTTCATTATTTCTACATTTCGCTTATAATGTAACGACGAGTATGTTTCGTTTATATGTATATTATATAATCGATGTAATGTACTTTCATTTCTCTCTTTTCGATCGCTGCTAACGATCATAGACTAGGTACATCGTCTATACAAAATCTCTTAAGCAATAATAGAAAATGTCACGGAGTTCCACTCCCTCTTTAAGAAAAATATTCCACAATTTTAGTTTCTGTTAAATATATTTCATTTAAAAAATCAAATAAAAAACAAAAACAATCCTTACAAAAACATTATTGTCTTTGAAGAAGTAAATTTATAGGTATTTTTTTTCTTTAGAAAAATGAAGTTTTGTAACCTTTTCAGAAACGAATTACTAGTGCAATTAAAATAATGATAAAATAATTGGAATATTATTCACAGAAATATTTAAAAAATACTTAGAAAGACTGGTTTTTAAGTAATAATCAAAGTTTTATTTTACTATTGCATCAATTTTAAATCTGGTTATGGACTTTCTTGTGAGACGGTGTTAATTGGAAGCTAAATACTGAATACAGAAGCATATTATTCGGATAACAAAATGCTAACGTGATATCTCTATTTCCTCCGTGCATTTAACGAGAATTATTTTTATTAATGTGCGGAGGAATCTTTTTGAATATTAAAAGTATTTTTATTTGACTATCTACTTAGTACTTACTGATTTTAGCAGAATGTTATTTACGAGAACTGAGGAATTTTTCTGATAAGCAAACAAAAAATATTATTACAAGATACGTTCCTTGCATAATAAAAAAAAAATATTTTCTTATATTCTTTCAATTTTTACTGAGGTTACCTATCTCCATTTATTTCAAATTTTTGGTCTGGAAACGAATTTCAAATATAAATTCAAATTTTTTTGTTTAATATATATCTGCAGAACCCTATTAACTTTTTCTTTATCGAAGTCCTTTTTACCAAACCATTTAAAATGGTTTCAAAACTTGTTTATGCTAGACGCACACCTGAATCCTTAGCTTTTGAAAATAATTAATGTCAGCATAAATAAAAAGATTTTTTGTACAACGAGATTTATAAAGTTTTAGACAAACTGTTCAATGTATTATCGATAAAAATGGGGTTTGAAATAAAACCTCTCAATACCTTGAATCATTATTAATAATTTACGTCTTGCAATTTATAATCGCAAGAATGTTACAAAATATTTCTCTTGTCTAATGTCATCTTAAGTTTTTTTACGATAATGTATCTTTTAGCAAGAGATGCTAGACAAGAGAGAGAGATGATAAATTATAAGTGTGTTGCAAGAAAGAACAATTTTCGTAATGCACAATTTACTTAATATATTGTGAGATTAGTTATGACGCTACATATCTATGTGAATCACAGATTTAATCGACGTATCAAAACAGATATTAGCCAGTTTTCCCCTCCAATATATATTCTACTTGGATTTTGCAAAGATAATTAAATAATTTTAAAATTCCATTGTCGTTTGACAATTTATCATTTTGTTATTCTTTTATGCAGAGAGTACAATTCTCCTTTATAGTTCATTATTTTAAATTATTTTTCTTCATTAATAAACGTTGATTCTTCACACCAGTATAATAAATTATTTTTCAACAAAGAGAAAAGTTATAATACAGTTCACAATTTAAGGTCCAATTTTTATTGGTAGAGAATTTATTCATTTTTTTCACTAGATGAATCATTTCAATTCAATATATTATGTATAAATATAGATTTTTGAGCATAAGAAACTTAAGCCTGGATTCGCAAAGAATTTATACTTGAGGTTTGTCAACCTTCGACATTTTTTGTCGACCTAATCACTTTTAATGCATCGTCGACTTCAATTTTCATTTGTCACTGAGTACTTACCATTTTTCTTTATGTTACTTTTTTTTGCACCTAATTTGCAAAGTATTTCCATTTTAATTCTTTTCCTTGAGAATTTAGGTGTTTTTTAAAATAACCTTCACTTTGGATATTTCTAATAATTTGGCCTTGCAAATAATCTATTGCCTCATTTCCTACCCGATATCCATTACCTTGTGCGAAAAATTCGAAACCTGCAGAAGGATCTTTCGAAATTGGCCAATAAGGTTTAGCCTTAAGGTCTGAAATGTCCATCGATAATAATTAATGAGTCACAAATCTTGATGATAAAAATAATTAATTTACCAAGATATTCAATCCGTGAGACATATTTTTATTAGAGAAAGCAGTTCTTTTATTTTATAGTAGATAAATAATTTTAATCATTCCATCTCGTAAACTGAATCTTCATGGTGGAAAAATTCGTGCGTATTTTTCTTCAGATTTTTAAAATAATAATTGAGCGAGCGCATCGTTATTCAATTTCTTCTGAACTTTAACATATAGAAAAACCTCTATTTTTTCATGTTTGAATTATAAATTATTGTACTAAAATAATTAAATATTTGAGAAATTTAAAATTTAGGATATAAGAATGAGCCTCAAAAAATGTGTTTATCAAAAAAGTAATTAGAAGTCGTCGTCCCGGAAAATTGGGAGAGTAAATGAAGGGGATGGACTACTCGTCCCGAATATTCGGGACGACTAGCCAACCTTATGAAAAACATTTGACTACTCATCCGAAATTTCAGGACGAGGAGACATTTTGTAATATTAATAATATATAATTCCCTTAGAGTAATCAAATGAGCAAGTGCAAAGTATTTGCCTTTTGACAGTTGACGATTTTATGGACGCTGATAAATTTTCTTGGTTAAAATAAGCCAACATTTTGAAAGCCATGCGCTCGCTCAATTATTATTTTAAAGACCTGAAAAAGACATAAGAGTTTTTTCACTATG
>CAKNYM010043738.1:0-24459 GCA_932195095.1 Andricus curvator | reverse complement strand
ATTATTTGAAATTGAATCCAGAAAATTCGAGATTTTATTTTGCGTTGTTTCCATTGGAAAGAAAGGAATTTTGTAATTACAGAAATTTTTTCGGATTGCAAAGAATGATTTCTTTGTCCTTTTATCAATGCAGTATTTTTTGATTCTATGAGGAAAACTTTTTTCCGGGTGTAGTAACGGTAGTATTATTTCCATATTGAAATGAAAATAAATTGTTCATAGGAAACACACGGAAGAATGATGCTATAAATTATCAATGCAAAAAGATTTATTTTCTATCATGGTATATTTTCTCTGGTAGAAGATCACTTGTTCAATCAATCATGGTTTAATAATAGAAGTAAATTTGATAAGAATCTATAATTTATTTATTCATCCGAGATATTACATCTTCTGTTAATTGACTCGTCAATACAATAGACTTTGTATTGGCATTAGAACATAATCATATTTCTCAGCTTCCTATTTGAACAAGATGAGAATATGTACTTCAGAATTTGTAAATAAGTATGAAGGTCAATGGCGCTCCCAAGGCGATACAGATTCTAATTTTTTTCTGATCCTTTCTAATATTTTCATTCAAGACTAATGCAGTTTAGTTTTAAAGTTCAAAATTGATTTAAAAAATGAGAACTACACGTTTTCAATAGTTCTAAGCTTTCGCGCAGAAAAATGCTGTCTAGAAGCAAATTGCATGAAAAAAGTGTTCCTTGAATTCAAAAATATTGGCTTGATGCAAAGAAATTTTCTTTGAGTATACAGCATTTATCTAAAAGTTTTTTTTGTTGAATTTAAACAACTTTGCTTAATATTGCTTTGACTGAAAGAAAGTTGATGTGAATTAAACAAATATTATTGTATTTTTTATTGTGCATTTTTCTGGTGTGAATGATATTTAGAAAATCCTCAATACTTGGTAAATATTTAAATGTCAAAACTACAACAATTGACGTGCACGTTCAGTTGCAAACATTTCATTGTACTTGTTAAATGCAAGGTGCGTTTATTCGTGACGAGTGATGACTATGAAATTACATTAGCATGGTATTCACGGATTTCTGTGGACAAATGAGTGTGTGCAGATTGTCACGTATACCACATAGATTCCAGGATTCACCTATCGCAAAACGAATCTTGAATCCCAACCATATGGTATGGTTCATTGTAGGATCAGCGGTAAAAATAAATTATAGGCTCAAATTGTTAAGAAGGTATGGAATTTGGTACATATATGTATTAGGGTGGATCAAAAAACAAATTCTGGAATTCGAAATCGCTACAACGTGAGAAAGCGGCGTATTGAAATTCTAAAAAAAGTATAATTAATTTGGAATCGATACTCAGCTTGGTTACCCGCGTTCGAAAAAAAGGTTTCAAAATTTCTTCTTTGCAGATATTTTTTATTTTGTTTGTTTGTTCTGTTTAATTTTGTCATCTATCACTTTCTAACAGATAATTCCTATTTAATTCGAAATTGGAAATACAGCGAAGTTTTAAAATTTCGATTTTAGTATTTAATCAAATTATCTTTATAATTTGTGGCTTAACATTTTTCTGAGCAGTTGTGGGCTTTTATAGCATAGAAATACGCTAGAAAAAAAATCAACAAGATCCAAGAATCGCAACTGGAAATCGGGTCTTTTCGGGCCCTAATTGGGTGCTGGCACATTGCCAAAAAACACAGGGCGTTTAAAAGTACCAAAAATGAAAAATGAACATTAAAAAAATTATTTTTTTTCCTCATCATCTAGTCAGTCTTTTTGGGGCCCTAATCGGGTGCTGGCTGGCTCGTTAGGGTCAAAAAATTCTAAGTGTCTCATTCAAATATTTTTTGCACATTTTAAAAAATATCCAGGGTATTTAAAAGTATAAAAAATGAAGAAGTAAATCAAAAACAAAGAATTTCTTTCTCATTATCTAGACTAGACAGTCTGAAATAATTTTTAACGTCAACCATCTGAAACAGATTTTCACAAGACCGATTGCCTAGCATTAGATGAGCTTGTCCAGACTAGCGCTTGACCATACGAAAACGTTTCACTTCTACTTAGCGCCATAATAAACCGGCTTGACAGCGCCACATTAGCGGATAGGATGGTCATCCTGGCCCCGAATAGTTCCCCGATAATTTTCTACATGGGTTGCAGTTTAAAAATTTTTCTGAGCACGTTGGGCTTTTTTAGCGTAGAAATACACTCGAAAAAAATTATATTAAATACCAAATTCTAAGTTTTGAAAATTTTCTGTATCTTAATTATTTATAAAAATATCGGAAAAAATGTGTCCTTTTTTTTGTAAAGAAAAATTTGTTGGAACCGGCCCTTACAACGTTTAGGTCCCAAAGAATACATATACCAGATAACGTTTATAATTTCTTGAGGGTACGAATAGTCTCATTCTATCGATTTTCTATACTCCAAATGTTTTTCGTATTTTTTAGATAAACTTGTGGTAAAATAAACCCAAAAAATTAAAGTTATTAAAATCGAAGAATAATTGCTCAGGTTTTTGTAAATTTTAACAGCTTAAAGTAAAAGTCAAAGCTTTTAAATTTCCCGTAGCTAGAAAAAAATTCTGAACTGCAGAAAACGTTTCTATTCTTATATTTTTACCTATTTTTAGAACTTAATATTATATGCAAAATATATTGCAAGAATAGGAAAAAAATTTGAATTTTAAAAGAAGGAAGACAGGGCATGCCATGAAAATGACAAACTAAAGTCGGGTGTAGCACATTAATTCCGCAGAAGATTCGTGGAAACGTTAAATATCTTGTCTAGAATCAGTTGGTCTGACTACAAAGGTGAATGACTCGAAAATGTCCTGTCGAATTTTTTTGTTTCAAAATTAATCCTAGATTTTTGAGTTTAGAATATGAAATTCTAAAGTTAATTTTTATACATTATAAATGGTATAATTAAGTTAAATTTATTATTATCTAATATATATATATATATATTTTTTCAATTTACAATTTATAAAGTGCAATTCCTTTTTTTTATTATTGCTTCCTCATAGCGGGAGGTTTATAATGACCAAAATTTTCAAATCGACTTTTTTGACATATATCGATACAATTCGACTCCAGGAGCTCGAAAATGCAATTTTTTTAAAATATTTGCGTGCGTGTGTGTGTATATGCAACTTTTTTCTGTTTAACACATCTCGAAAAAAAAGAGCTATCTACATGAAATTTAGCCGAATTGAAGCTCCAATTGAAATCCAGTTCTGATAAGATTTTGAGCTAGATCGGCCAATTAAAAGTGGTTTTGGTTGGCATTTAGAGATTTGAACAAAAAATTACTATGTTTATATCAGAAACACTTTTTTGACATTCGAAATACAAAAATACTATATCAAGTGTATTTGTTCGTGTCTAGTGTATTCTGTTTGTATGAGAACATTTTTATCGATATTAGGAATACTATACAGTACTGTATCTGATATATTTGTTCCCGTTTCCGAGACGCATCGAATGACCTATTAACGAACCTTCTTTGACCTCTTGTGATCTAGCAATACCGATTTATAAATTACAAACATATATTGTTTAGCTTGTTTATATAAGGAAAAATGGTTTAAAGTTGAGAATAAAAAAGTACTGTATATGATGTATTAGTTAGGGTTTTCGAGACGTATAGACTGACCTATTAAAGAACCTTTCATAACCTTTCATGACTTACCAATACCATTTTTGTAATTTTTAAACAAAATTATTTATCTTGTTTATACGAGGAAAGTTTGTTTTTTATATTAGAAATGTAATAGTACTGTGTTTGATGTAATTGTTCGCGTTTTCTAGTCGCTTCGAATGATCTATTGAGTAACCTTTGATGACTTTTCAAAATCTATCAATAGCGATTTGTAAAATTCAAAAAAATACTTTGTTTAAGTAAGGAAAACTCATTTATTGCTTGAAATATATTGCATGCAGTATATAATATACTACTGTAACTTAAAAAGTGGTTCGTTGCAACAATACATATTCATTGAGCTTTTCATGGTCTCTCTGATTTTCTAGAAATAAGATGTGCGGTATACGATAGAAAGACGAACTTGCTCAAATAAGTGCCACTTTTTGTTTGTTAGAGACAATGAACCTCCCTCTATGAGGAAGCAAAGTGCTCATAAAGTGAGCACAAATAAGTCCATCCATAGTGAATATACCCATAGTACTTCGCAGCGGTATTTAATTTTTGTAAGCAATCATTTTGTTGGCACCCTGAAAGTTTCAAAATTGGCCATCTCATTTTTTAAATTCAGACATTAGTTTTATGTATTAAACACCGAAGGTCATTTTTAGATTCACGTGTTAAAAATGCAGGTTAGATTGCAGAATAGGGGCATCACCTCTGTTTTGGCTAGAAAAAATTTCGTTTTCGGCAACAAACTATTAGAATCCTTAATTGAACGATAAATGAAGCGATTTGACTTGGTAAAAGTTTAAAATTGTTGTTACTTTTGTTACTACGGTGTCTCAAATATGGGTCTGCACGGTATCGAAATGATCATATTTAACTCGCCGTTTAGGTGCTTTTAAATATCCGTACGGCCAGAAACACTGTAAATAATTAAAATTGAATGGTTTTTTAATAAATCAAAATGTATTTAGATATTTTTTTATGCCGACATAAGCTACTATGTAGACAAAAAAAGGAGAGTTTCACGCACATCAGCTGTCACTTGATACGTTGGAAAGGGGTAGGGATTTGACCAACATTATTTTTGTGACCAATCAAAGGGGTGCTTTCCCGCCCCCACGAGAAGTTGGAAAGGGGTAGGGATTTGACCAACATTATTTCTGTGACTAGGTTAAATATGATCATTCCCATATCGTGACAGACCCATGTTTGAGACATCATAGTAACAAAAGTAACAATGATTTAAAACTTTTGCCTCGTCAAATCGCTTCATTTATCGTTCAATTACAGATTCTAATAGTTTGTTGCCGACAAAAAAAATTTTTCAGCCAAAACAGAGGTGACGCCCCTATTCTGCAATTTCACCAAAATTCAATATGAAATTTGATGCAACTTAAATTCGAACATTTTAAATTTAAAAGTTTGGAAATTTAAATGTTTCAGAATATTGAAAGATTCCATATTTCAAGACATATGATTAAAAGCCCTTAAAATATCAATTTGAAAAATGTGAACAACTTAAAATTGATAATAATAAATTAAAAAGTATCACCAAGAGCAGCAGTATCACCTTAAAATGAATTGTATTGATAATGAAAGCATTGAATGTTTTATAGTTTAAGTTTCTCCGATTTGAGTGGTTCCAAATTTAACATTTTTAAATGCAAAAGCCTTTAAAATAATGACAAAATTGAAATATTATCTTGAAACAGTTGTAAGATTAGAAATTTTAGCCCTTTACAATATTAAATTCAAATATCTTAAAATTGAAATCGTTTAAGTTGGAAACCCTCAAAATTGAAAATATTTAAATTTGGAATCCTCACAGTTGCAAGCATATAAACTTGAGCGGAGTGTGTCGTCGTCCCGAATTTCGGGATGAGTAGTGAAGTATTTTTCATAAGCTTGGCTAGTCGTCCCGAATTTTCGGGAAGACTAGTCCATCCCCTTTTCCAACTACCCCAATTTTTCGGGACGACTAGCCACAGACAAACTTGAATGGCTTAAAATTCCAAGCGCTTAAATTTAAAAGCTTGAAAAAGGTTCATTTTTTAATTTGAACGGTTAAAAATGATTTTAAAAAATGGAGTACAAATTCCTTAAAGTTGAAAAATTTGAAAACCTGGAAATATAAAGTTTACAAATTTGAACGCTTTAACGTTTAGTGAATTAAAATATAAACTGTTCGAATCGAAAACCTTGAAATTCAAAGAAAAATGAATGTGAACTCTTTAGAGATGAAGTTAAGGTAGGAATCGGGTTAAATATGGCCTTTCTTTTGTATTCAAACCTTCAAGAATTGTAAACCGACAAATTTAGAGTTTTGTTCAAATTTAAACTCAAAGTTGAGCTTGACCCTTTTTACAATAAACTCTCTCAAAAGAAAATGAAAACTCCTGTCGGACTAAAATCATCTTCTTCCACTGTGTAAGCATTGAACTCACCATAGTAAGGATTCGTCTTATAACCTTCGTGTGTGTTTGTTCTCCAAATTTCCTCTTGAAAATGATCAGTATGATTCGTAAGCCTGCTGACAAGTTCCACAAAAGTATAATTTTCCGAAGATGCCTCCGATTTATTTTGTGAAAAGACTCGCAGAATTTCTTCTTCCTTGATAGTCGCCAATCGACCGGAAGTCAAGATATTAACAGTTTTTCCTCTAGCCAGGACGACTTGAATCAGGAAATAAAAAATGCACACTTTCCCGAACGTCCCCATCTTCAGACGTTCGGGTCCTTTTTGTAGAAGAAAGATTCTCAAAATTCCGGAGTCACCGAAAAATGTTCCTCGGTTTGGAAAACTAATAAGCGTACGAAGATAACAAAAAAGCGTATTTTTTTCGCGGAAAAATCACAATAAAAAGTGAGGATTTTGATAGCATAGGATTTCCCCACTCACGGCGATAGATGAACGAGCCGTTTGCGGAGACCTGATCGACATCAGTTTCCAAATTAATGCAACTCCTCCGTCGAAGTTCACGGTGTCTATTTGAAAGCACGTTTAACGAGCGACGACAGAATGCCTGAACCGAATGCCGAGGCACCTGTCTTGCCAACGCTGATGATTCGGAAGGGGGAATCTGCTATACCCCCTCCACAATCCATTTATTTGAATTGAAATTATGTATCTTAAATCTTGAATCACTACTTGTAAGAAATCGTATTTAAATTGGAAATTCAGTCATTTGTGTGGAAATCCCGAAATCTTGATTTGTACCTTGAACTTGAACGTCAACCAATTTCAATAAACTGATAGATTTCAAATATTTCGAATGACTTATCATCTTCACGCAACAGGATACTGGTCTAAATGCCATTTATTTCCCAGGATATTGATAGGACATTCTAAGGGAGCGACCATTAATTATGTAAGGCTTTTTGGGAGAGAGGGGGCCCAGAAAGTTACGATTCCTTACTTATGAGGTAGGGGGGTCCAAATAATTTCTTATGTAAGTT
This sequence comes from Andricus curvator, assembly GCA_932195095.1. Classification (NCBI taxonomy): domain Eukaryota; kingdom Metazoa; phylum Arthropoda; class Insecta; order Hymenoptera; family Cynipidae; genus Andricus; species Andricus curvator. Next base: position 17,363 of record CAKNYM010043738.1, on the reverse strand, counting down.
TCCTCTTTCTAATTATGTTTTAAATTTTGCTAATTGAAAGCTATTTCGGCTGCTGAAATTATTTTGTATGCTATTACAATTGTTATATCTTTATTTGTTTTAATTCTTTTTTATTGTGTAATATTTCATATGACATAGGTCCAATAAATATAAAGTCGAGGAGTTAACCATTCTTGAAATCTGATGTACACCTTTCATGAAATCCCGTGCATTCTTTAAACAATTTTATAAATCCCTTAACATTTTTAAATCATGTGAAAGTTTCTTGAGATTCTTTGAATTCCGTGGATATCGAACATAATCTCTTGGAATCCCTTCAAAACTATTGAACTTCCTAGGAAGCACTAGAAATGGATTAAAAAGTGCGGAAAGCCCTTAAAATCCTTGAAATTCCGGGAAATATTTCGAAATATTACGAAATCTCTTTAAAATTTATTGAAATTTTTAAAATCCGCCGGAATCTTTCCGAATTAGAGCTTTGCGTTTGATTGTTCGAATTTTCAATACAAATTTGAATACGCTTGGAACATCGGATTTTTCGAAATAGAACAAAATCTAAACCGACTTGATTTCCTTAGATTATTAAATTTTTTAAATGAAAAATTACTTCTTTTTAGGAGAAAAATTAAATATTTTATTACATTACATTACATTATATCATTACATTAAAGAAAAAGTAATAATCTAAGGAAATCAAGCCCGTTTCATGTGCAGTTAGATTTTTTTTCTATTCCGAAAAATCCGATGTTCCAAGCGTGATCCAATTTGTATTGAAAATTCGAACAAACGACCGCACATCTCTATGAATTTTTTGAAATCCCTTACAATGTTTTTAAATGTATTCAAATCTATTAAAAGCTGTTCAAATTCCTCGAAATACCTTAAAATTCTATATAATATTCTTTCGAAATCTTATGAAATACCTTCAAATTTTCAAAATCCCATCAAAATCCCATGACTTCTTTCAAAATTCGTGAAAATCGTATCTCTTCAAAAGTCAGAAATATCGTAACTTCTTTTGAAATATTCCGAAATCTCTCAAAATCACTTCAAATTCTTTGTAATCCGCGGAAATTGTTAAAATCCCTAAAAACCCGTTGAAATTGATTAAACTCCTTGAAATTTCTCAAAATTTTGTAAAATCTCTGGAAAAAATTAGATTTATTTTTTTACGAATCCTTACAACAAGGGGGACGGGGCCTAAAATTTCTAAAGTCATCCTTACGTAATTAATGGACATTTCCTAAAAGGCTTTCCTTTTAGAGATAACCCGTGTGGGATGTTTAAACATCCCAAAAATGTCGAAAAAATGCCCGAGGCTATATCGAAATTTTCACCTTTCACGATATCCTGTCAACATCCCGTGGATATCCCTAGAATATAAAGAGATGACAGAAATTGAATCTCTCATAAAAAGAGGATATTTTAGGATATCCCATTTTTGTCTTGAGATATCCTGAAATATCGTTTTGCTGTTAGGAATAAGTGTGATATTTCCGAATATTCCCTTTATCTCCCAGGATATCCAGAGAATATCCCAGGCATGTCCAAAAATATATTACTATGAATATCTCAAAGACGCCTTACAAAATCTCAGGCTATACTGTGCCAGCGATATCAACATTTTCGCCTTCTAAAATATCCTGTTACCATCATACAGATATCCCTGTGATAACCCCTCGATATTCTGTAACTTAAAGGGTAAGTTCAAGTATGTTATATTTATATTTAAAGATATCCTCGTTACATTCTACGGATATTGGTTCGTATAACAATAATTAACTTAAGGCCTAACAATAATTTTTTTCGCATTATCATTTTTAGAAATTGTCTCAAACGAAAATGTTTGGAAAAATTCCAAAATTAAAAATTTTGAATAACAATTAATTAATTAAGTAATTAATGTGAGGAAGAAATTGGTTAAAAATAGTGAGTTATATCTATGAAAGTTTGAAATCGCATGACCGTGACACACTTTTAAAAAAGCATTACCATTTCTACTCGAACACTTCAAATAGAAGACAATTTAATTTGAATCGCTTCTATTACTCCTATGCCGAAATAAAATTTCTAAAAATTTGAATTTAAATGGTTTCGCTTTGCGACAGGCAAAAAAGGTTTGAAAAAATATAAAACATTTTATATTTATTTGGGTTATTGAAATTTTGCAAGCATATAAATGCTTCAAATTTAAAATGATCAATCTTTGGAAAAATACGAGAACTGACAGCTTTCAAATTCATGAAAGCTGATATGGAATTTGAAAATCCCATAAATCTTAGCATTATGTCAAGTAGAACTATATAATGTGTTTTCTCAGTGGTAAATTTCTGCTAATTTTGTAATCATACAACACCAGAGAATCTAAAATCTAAAACAAACTCAAAAAGCAATTGACTGCTTCTCTTTGAAAGCAAATTTTCCATTAAAAATCAAACATATTAATGTCTCTTCTAGTTTTTTGTGCAATTTTTGGATTATTCCAAAATATAAAAATATTTGAAAGGAGGATTGTTAATAAGCTGCGTATGTTTACCCCGTTTTATTCCAGTTGGCATAATTTTTCTGAAAATTTCTTTTAATACTAAATTAAATATATGAGTTTCTAAAGTGTGTTCAAAATGTGATCAGGTCGAAAACAAAAGTCGAATTCAGACATGAAAAATTGGGCGTTATCCATTTTTCTCGAAAGCTATTGATTTTACAATCAGAAAAAAATACTTATGTAACTGATAATATCTACTTTTTCAAGATCTACAACTTTATAGACAGGTTTTTTCAGCAAAACTTAGTATTTTTTTAGATAACTCAAACATTTTCATTATTGATAATCATGAACACAAAATAAATATTTTTCCTGTTCAATCTGACCAAAGTGATGTACAAATACGGAGGGAGAATGAAATCCGGGTTGGGCCCAAAAATACTGCATATTGACGCACCCATTTTTTCTATAATCAAAGGGCTTGGTCGACTAAATGATGCGAAAGTTGAACCTTTTGAAAAAGAAAGGTAGAGCAAACCATGAAAATGCTACAACCAGATGAAAAAAGAATGTTAAATTCTTGTAATTTAATTGAAATTAAATTAAATTATTAAAAACGACACCAAAATGTTCAATGTCAAGTTTTTTCTTAGGGTCTCCTTGCACCTTGAAAATTTGGCATCATGTGATATAAAGGTTGTAAATTTGCAAATGATATCAGAATTTGAAATGTGTCGAAAATCCTGAAATCGTCTGATTCATCAGAATCTTAATCCAATCATTTAACAGCATTTATAGGATAGCCACAAATATCGAAGGTCACTAACAGATCCAAATTCTTTACAGTTACATAATTTCTCATTCCTTTTATATTTCACCAATATGATTTTACAAAAAATATTCCCCGTATTTGAAAGCAAATTAACAGTTATGAATTATCGAAAATATATTAATATACCTGTATCTTCTGAATTACAATTTTACATTATTTACATATAATTAACAATTTTTATATTCTCGTTTTCTAAAATTTAGGAATTGTACTAAATAAAATGTTATAAACATACAAATGTAAATATAATAAATTGTAATGTTGAGAATGCGAAAATATTCGATTGTTGATTCCTTGCTCTAAAATATATAGTTTGTAGTGAATCATAAGAATGATTTTAGATTTTAAACTTTTCCTTAATTGTATAAACTTCGTTTGACACTTTCTTATAAAAAGTGGTTTACTCACTATTCCAAAAATTATGTAGGCACTAAAAGTCGAAGTGTCAAACTGAACAATTTTATAATAAACTATTAAGTGGCATTTTGAAATACAATACAGGAAATCAATAAAGCAAATACTGCTGCGTAACTCTGTGTTTTTTTTTTAGAATAATCCATTTTTGTTTTCTTTTTGTGGATTTCCATTTATAGAATTGCTTTTATAGTGTCTACGAGAAAAAGAATTAATAACAGTGCATGAATTTAATTCCAGATTTAATTCTGGTTAAACATTTTGCTGCGATAAACCGGTTACGGAGTCAATAGCCTTTCTAGATTTAGATCTGTTGCATTTTTACATTCTCCTCATAATGAGAAGGTATTAGTTTTATGTGAAAACTGTCCATCGGGGATTTCTTTAAATCTCCACGTTTCGAGAACCCTTGAATGCGAAAAAAACAGATTTTAATATGGTGTCTATCTGTCTGTCCTTGTTGTCGTTGTCGTCGTTGTTGTTCGTATAACGGATAACTTTTGAAGACTAATCCGATTAGGTTGCAATTTGACACACAGTTTTAGAGACCAAAATGAAAGATCGAGTTCGTTAACCAGCATTTGTTGACCAACGGTTCTGGTTTTAAACCCCAAAAAATAATTAAAACTCAAAAATTCTATTTTGCGGTCAAACTATGCAAGATACGAAAAAAGATGAATGGATAAAAATTATGCACCCATAAAAGGTCTACAAATTTGTGATTGATACTTTTTTTATGGGAGGCGTAGTTTCCGTTTTAGTCGCAAAAAAGAATATTAAAAATAAAAAACTTTAAGTTTTTTAAAAACGACACAAGTTATAAAAAAAATAAAGACAAAAGTTATTCAACCAAAGAAGATCTAAACACCTGTTATAAATTTTTGCTATAAAAATACATTTAAAATAAAAATTTACTTTTTGGAAAAACGACACAAGATACAATAAAATTTTATTGAACAATTTTTTTCGCCTAAATTATATCTACAAATTGGCTTATAACGACTTTACGCTAGAGAGCGTATTTTCTGTGTGAATCATAAAAAATAAACAAATTAAATGTATGGAAAAACAACACAAGATGCAATAAAATCTTTGATAACAAAATTGTTTTTGTTTTGGATAGGATACGCACTTCTAAAAAATTGTAAAAACAATATGAATAGCAATAATATACATTTATTGAAATGACACATTTTTCAGTGTAGCTGAGAATAAAAATTAATGCAAAATAAGGAAAAAATATTCAAGTGATCATGAAAAATAAAATTTTCTATTTTATTTTGCAATATCTGAATAAGCAGTCATGAACCGAGGTACAGAAATAAATATAAAATACGTTTGACCTGTAAAAAAGTTCGCTTTTTTGACAAAATCGGGTGCGAAGCACGAGATAAGTGATGAGAATGTGTTCGTTAAAGCCAAAGGAGCTTTAACAAAAGAGAATTTACAATTACCAAATTGCAGTTTTTGATGCTTTGACCTTTAATTTGTAAAGGTCTGTGTAGAAATGTGGGTGAAGTACAAAGACCGAGCGCGAAGCGCGAGATCCATAAGACGCAGGCGTAGGCGTGTGTTCAATCACGCGAGCGAAGCGAGCCACGCGCATAGCGCGCGATGAGAATGTACCGGCGCAGCGGACAGATTTTTAAAAATAATTTCCGACGAGAAAGTAAATTCTTATCATCCAATAAAGAAATTTTAATTTAAAAACCCTTTTCGTCCAAAAATTTAAAAAATTTCTTAATATTTTGTGAATAAAACTTGCACTTTTTGAAGTTGTTAGTTATGATGCTTAAAATTTGAAAGCTTTAAAATTCCAAAATCCCGAAGGTAAAACGCGTTAAATTAAAGGGGTCAAAATTAAAGCTGTGAAAGTTTTTATCGGTAATTTTAGCATGAAAAAACAGGTCTCAGGAAAAAATATCTAATTATACTTTCAAAAATCGCGATATTATTACTGATAGTCACGTTTAAAGGAGAAAATATTATTTTTCGTGACAAAACATTAAAACATAAATAAATTGTTTGTTTACAAATTTTTTTTCAACTGAACCTATTTTCTCATCGCTTCTTATCAAATGTTTGAAAATGATTATATTTTAATGTATGATAGCTTATTGTCTCGTGAAAAAGATTCTCTACAACTTGACCTCGTTCAGTCATTAATAATAAATAATTTTTAACTGAATACAATTATTTGTTCACAAAAATTTTCATGTAAAAAATGGATGTTTAATTAATCGAGCCGGTGATCGCACTGTTTAAAGTTTTTAGTTAATGCTTAAAATTTGAACGCTTCAAATTTCTAAGCGCCAAAAATGATTAAATTATTATATATTAGAGTGGCATTTTCACGAAAAAGCAGAAAAAATGTGCGAGCGTCATGTAACGTTAATTGATACAACAAAACGCATTATTCGTTAAAACTAAAAAAAAGTAGAGGATTGCAAAGTTTTTGGCTAAAATTAATGAGAATAGGCCATGGCTACGTGTACTGAAATTTCGGTACAAATAGCCGGATTTTTTCGGTACGCATAGGGGGAGCTGGAAAAGGGGCTATTTGTAACGAAATTTCGGTACGAATAGCCGGATTTTTATGTAGACACACTCATATTTGTACCGAAATTTCGGTACAAGTAGACACTTTAATAAGAATAATATGACAAATATTAATTCCAAGAATAGTGGGTTTTTTTTAACATACATTAATGTATCGTGACATACGTACACTCTCTTGGGAATCTCCAGAGAATATGTTTCCCGAGAAAATGAGCAATTATTCATTAAAATCGTATCATTTATAATTTAGTAAGAAGCGACAAGAAAAAAGGTTCGGTTGATATTTCAATTTTTTTCCGTGTAAAATGATCTTTTCTCCTTCAAACGATATCATCAGTAATAATATTTCCATTTTTAAAAGTATATGGAACTTTTTTCCTCGAAACCTGCTTTTTCGTGGCCATGGTACCTTATATGTACTATACAATTTTTGATGGTGCGGTAGTAAAAAGTAAAAACTTTTACAAAATAAATAGTTTCAATAAAGTTATGATTCTCCAAGCGAAAGATGAGAAAAATACTAAAAAAGAAGTCTTAAACTGGCTTAAAGGCGCGTCTTGCTGCTTTGGCAAATAAATCTCCCATAGTAATAGCCTGTCATAAAAAAAGTACGAATCGAAACAAAACACAAAAACTCGTCTGGTCTTCCCCTTTTTATTCTCAAATTTATCTTCCAAATTAACTTTGTATTGGGGGGAGGGGAGTAAAAAAACATATTAAATTGTTCAATGTGAGAAAACTGAAGACGTGCTTGTTAAAAATGATGTAATAGTTACATAATATAGGGATAAATGGGGGTAATTGACGGTTATAGAAGTTGAATAAATTAAATCGAAATGTGTATCGTAAAAAAGAAAATTGAGATTAAAAGATTGTAGACCTTCGATCAATAATATGAGAAAATTACAGGCGCATTTAAATATGATTTAAATAGGATTTTGAATTTGATTTTAATCTAATTTAAAATTTTTAAATTTCAATATGATTTAAATCATAATGCGAAATAAAACAAGTTTTGGTGATGCTGTGAATGCGTCACACACAATGACTGTCTTTCGAAACACATGTGGGTAAGGGTGAGCTAAAAAGGAAAAAAGTACTTATTCAAATATTTGAACATGTATAAATATTCAATATTTAACAATAAAGGAAACCTTTAGCAGTTCTAGAAAATACTTGGCTAAATAGACATTTTTGCAGATTTAGTGGCACGGAGGATCCTTTAAATATTTAAGTCTTATCTGTTTAGATATCACTTTAGAAACGCACTGCTTAAAATAGATTCATTTTAAAAAAGAATCATTCATTTTAAAATTCATTTGAAAAAAAATGTTTATTATAAGTATAATTATTTATTTGATTTTGAAAATTGTCTGGCTCCTTTTTTTCATTTTGAGAGCATTTAATTTAATAGAAATAGAAATTTTGTTTTATTCTGATAAAGAGCAGTTTTTCTGCTTTTTCTTTTTAAGACTTTAACATTTTTTATTTCGTGGCATTAAAATTTAAAAGGTTCTTAGAAGGTTTGTATTTCCAACATCTTTGATTTTTAAACTTTTCGGGTTTCACGTTTTTTTACCTTCAAATAATTACAATTTTGACACTGTCGATTTTAAAGCTACAATACCTTTTAATATTAAAATAATAAATTTGGAACAAGATTTTATACTCTACAGTTAATCTACAAACTTTTTTAGAGTTCAATTTGGAATAGCTTTTTCTTGAAACGTGAAATTTGAAAGGGGAACAGAATATATATTCACCCCATTGATAATAATTTTATATTTTTATTTTCGGGAGAATTTATTATAAGAAATTGTTGTATTGAATTTGCATTTGGTTTAATAATTTATTAGTTTTTATAACATTATTTTATGAGATATCGTGAAAACTTTAAAACATAATTTACAATAGTATTAGTGCGGAACTCGAAAGTCGATGACCACAAAATAATTTCCTAGCAATTAATTTTTTCTTTGCGGTCGAAGTTCAAGATCGAAGAGCCCGAATGTGCTGACTCTTCAAGTCTACTTCCCTCGTTTTAAGGTCGTTATCAAACAAAAGAATTTCGGCGTCCCCACTCACTTATAGATATTTTTTTCTTTATTGTTTATTATCTAATTTTTTGATGAAAAATATGGTTCTATTGAGAACATTTAGACGTTTGAAAATATAAGTACTCAACATTATAAAAGTATATTGCTATTTCTTTCTAAGGTGTTAAAAATTATGTGACAACTCCGAAGTTGTTAACTTTATAAATTTATAAGCATTTTAAAATTGAAAGCCTGGGAATTTAGATGCCATAAAGTTTAATTTATACTTATATTTTAATGTTTTAAAATTAAATAGTGATGAGATTTAAAGGCTTAAAGTTGCAAGGTTTTGCATTTAGAGAGTATCTACACATACCAAAAAAATGCGGTTATTTGTACCGAAAATTCGGTACAAATTGCCCCTTATCCAGATTCCGCTATTCGTACTGAAAAATCCGGATATTCATACCGGAATTTCGGCACGTGTGTCTCGTGTGACTTCAAGCCGAAAGAACTCTCACCCCTCGTTTTTTTTTCTTTTAATCTCATTCTGTGATACCCCACGATCATTTTGAGACCAAAAAGATAAATATCCCTGGGACGATTTTTGAATAAACTAGATTTTTTTATTTGGAGGTTATTATGTATATTTTCATGGAAATAACTCTAAAGTGGTGTTTCTTTGGCTTTTAAGTGTGTGACTTGGCGAGGAGAAAAAGGCTGTAAATGTTGAATAGCTTTGGACACTTTTTACCTATTCAGATGATTTGAAACAGGTGCATAAAGTCATTTTGAATCAGTTTTTTTTAGAAAGTTCCCCTTTACAGAGCATCCATCCGGTGCCTAAAGTAGCATGGATAAGAATTTAAGAGTGTAAAATTTCCCGTACAACTAAAAAAATCGAATGTCTTTTTCTTATACTTTGGGAGATATGCCCTCCAGAATTTATTTTTTAGTGAAAATATTGTCTGAAATTTTTAAAAATTTTAGTTTCTGCAAATTAGATCTTGTCCTGTGCACCTTAGATGAAAGTTCTGCCTATATAAGTTGAAGTGCACTTAATTTATAGCAAATATAAAAAATGAAAAATGTTCTACCTCTCATACATCCGAAGTTACAGCGCCCTGAAAAATACCCTTTTTTATGAAATTTCGTCAGGCATTGCATTTTTACAAAATAACTTGTTTTTGGTGTACTTCACGTGGAAGGTTTTTTTTAAGTTATAGGGAAAATGATACCCTGTAAAATTAAAAGGAATTAATTTTAACTTCAATCGACTATAGTTCCTTTTCTTTATCAATATTGTGAAAATTGTATCGCAATAAAATCAATTTCTTTTAGTTTTACAGGGAATTGTATGTATTTTTATTATAAAAAACTTGCTGCCTGCTTGACCAGGCGAGGAAAGGGAAACTTCTTTGGCGAATTTGGAGATGGTGAAAGATTAAACCCTGAAATTAATATGGCGACTTAGAGAATATGCATAATTATTACCGATTTTATGTACCATGTGGAATTTACAATTCTAAAATTGATGAGGTGGAATGTACACCAAGCTCGAGATCGATTTCCCTCTCCATCTGAAAGTATTTTTTCTCGCTGTGTCATAAGAAGTTTTACTTCAAAAATGAATGGTTCACTTCTATGAAGTGAACCAGAAACAAGTTACACTCAAACTCCAAGTTAAGCCAGGTTTCGGGCATTATTGCTTGCACATATTTCCTAGAAGTCCAAACGTAAACAGACAGGGCCGCTGAACGCTTTCCGTTGGATTGTGAGACATGACGTAACCTGATGCAAGTAACGCGCGGAGAGTTAAAAAACATTAATTAATATAATAATTTACAAGAACTAAAATTTAAAAAAATTTTGGACGATATTTTGACTAAAAAATCAATTCTGAAGGCCACATCTTCCAAAGTAGAAGAGATAGGGTAAGTGTGGGTACTACTGCGGATGCTCTGATTATTGCGGTTTCACAGATAAATAATGATTTAGAATGTTTTGAATGTATATAATGCTTTGAAACAATTCAGAAAATTATTATGTGATATATTAATTATAATTTAATTATCATCAATAAATCAACTCCAGTTAGTATGTTTTTAACTAATTTGTTGCAATTTGAATCTGGCATGCTTCCGATACTGATAGTTTTTACGAATCAGTATTTGGCACACGATTTGCCTTGTCGCATGTTTTACTGCGGCTTTCCAGGCGCTATATCATAACCTCAAAACTAACCTTACTTAGTCGCCAGTGATAATGCCTGTCAGTTTCTCAGTGTGTCTTTCACCTAAGTGATTTTTAATCCATGTGATCAACAATATAAAACATAATTACAGGGATTACATTTCCTAAATTATTGGTAACTTCACTTCAAATAAAATAGCAGTATACCAGCCCCCTGGAATTCTGAGTTGAAAATGTACAATGTGTTGACGGTGGCCGTGTGGTGGCGCCAGCTATGCAGTTGGCCTATGATCGTTGCAAATGCATGGCAAAATAATAAAATTTAATTTAATAACGCATTAAAAGTACATTAATGACAGTGTCAAATAATCTTTGAGTGTTTTAAGTGATCTTTGGGACATTTGTCATCTTCTAAGCGAAAGAAATCTGAGAAAAACTGCTTTCAGATGTAAAAATCTGCATTTATTTACCATGCTCCAAAATACCCCCAGTGTTAAAATTGTGAATAAAAAATGGCGAAGTGCGTTTGTTTTGACTGTAAATCGGGATACAAAAGTAATCGGGAGCAGGGCAAAAATAACAAAATACAATTTTTCAAAGTGTCAAATGATCCAAATATTATAAAACAATGGCAAATAGCTATTTTAAGGGATGATGTCAAACTGAAGCCTGGTGATGCAGTTTGCTCGTTGCACTTCAACCCAGGAGATCCCAGCTAACCTGTTACCATCCTGAAAGGTTCCTGAATGATCACATATATGTTATCAGAGGAATTGTTACTTGTATCTCAGTCTCCTAGCAGGTAACGGCATAATCGCCGTAGTTTACTAGGGAGGCTTGTTTGCAACCGTTCCCTGTCAGACTAGTAACATGGCGGTAACAGCCGGCAGCGATCTTCATTTATACATATACATTTTGGGTCTAACCTATATAATGTAATTTCTTTTTCGTAAGGGTTCAGCTGATAAATATCTGTTTTTTTATAAAAGCTTTGTTCACATATTATGTCCCTTTTCTGGAACTTATTTATCGTTTAATTATGTTCCTTTCCAACATTTTTGCAAAAATATTCATAATTATAATTCCGAAACGATGTATATTTTGAGGTTAAGCTGTCATTGCACGTTGCGTTTCCAAACATCACTTTGTTACAAGCATGTGATTACAATGGCGGGATAATGTTACCTGCTTCGCTTGTAATTTGTTACTACTTTGAGTGGGAAATATATTGTCACTGGGTGACCAGCATGGAAGTCACCAGTGACTGGTTTTTTTAATCTTGTTACAATTATGTGACTATTCGGACTAGTAACTGTGTTAGCTGGGATATCATCCGAGAAAAGGTTTTTGTACATTAGATTATAAAAAAATGATATCTTAATATATTTTCAGGGTGACAGCTGAACCGGGAATTTTGTGAGACCGGGAAATGGCCGGGAATTTCATGAGACCGGGAAAAACCGGCAAATGACAGTGAATTTATTTTTGACAGGGATTTTTTTTCAAATATTTAGAAAAAAAAATCGGTCCAAGTTTGATTTCAACAGTTTTTTAAATAATTACTTGAATTGCTATGTGTTTCAGTTATGATATCATTCAGTTTACAATGCGTAATTCAAAAATCTTTCACTTGAAAATTTTCTATTTTAGATTTAAATTTTTTAATTATAGAAGCATTTGAAATCGAAAATTTTGGATAAAAAATTTTTCTAGTTGATCAAGTGTGAATATAAATTATAATGATTTTTAAAATTGAACTGTGCATTAAGAATTAGCAAGTGAATAATAATTAATTTTACAAGGCGATTCGAAATCAGTTCAAAATTTAAGACTTTCCAGAATTAACGTGAGATTAAACTGTTCAAATTGGAAAGTCTTAGTAGTTAAACAAATGGAAACGCATGATTGAAACTTTATGAACTATTTAAAATTCTAAAATAACTTCAAAACAATATATCCATACTTAAAGACTTTTTATTAAATTTAAAAATATTGTTTTAGTCTAAAATTTGAAACTTTAGAATTTGAAATTTTTTAATTAGGAAAAATAACAATTTTGCTTAATATTTAGAATTTTTTGACTGTTCATTTAAAATCCATAATTGTAAATCAAATATTCAAAATTAAACAAAAAAACTAAACTTTGAAAGTCACAATTTTAATTGTTCTATTTCAAAAAATTTAATTTGCAAGTAAAATTGTTGAATTTTGATGTATAATAAATATTGAACACCTATTATTATTATTCCTAGAAAAAATTCAAGTAAGTTGAATTTAGTTTCAATTTAAAATTTGAAATGATTTCGAATAATTTAAACAAAGTGTGTACGTACACTGACAAAATTTGGTTATTCGTATCGTAATTTCGGTGCAAATAGCCCACGGTTTAAATTGAAAACAAAATATAGATTTGTGCAGGTTTCGAACAAAAAATGTAGAAGATTTTTAAGAATTGTAAAAGGCTTCAAACTAATAAAAAACCTTTTCTTAAGATTCCTAGGAAAATTGAAAATGACTTTATTTTGGAAAATTAATTTTAAGAGAATATTTAAAAAGATTGAAAAAGATTTCTGAAATTTTTACAAATGAATCTGGAAGAGTTTAAGGAAATATTTTTAATTTTGCAGGATTTAAACAAAATTTTGGGAAGAATCCGAATCATTTTGAAAGATGCTTAGAAGGACTTATTTAAGACATTTAATAAAATCTGTTAAAATATTTAATATTTTATATACTAGATACAAATTATTTAGAAAGAAAATACTTGTATACAAATACTAAGAGGCATAAGAAATTTATATATAGTTATACATATATAAAATTGATTATTTTCTGTTAAAAAATTGTTATTAATTTGTTGCTGCGGTGAAAGCATATGTATGTTTAATACTTAACTTTCACTAAAAACTTATGTATGTATAAAAAAATGTTTCATTCTATAACTTAGGTATTATTTTAATAATTTTACCTACCCTCTCTCTAAGAAGTTGATTAAAATACATAATTTGTTTATTAAAATATTTGAAAATCCGAAATGAATTTAAATTAATAAATAAATAAAGTAAATGTTATATTATATAATGTAATAAGAAATATTATATTATATATTATATAATATAATAAAAAATATTATAAAATTTAGACTATTTTCTTTTCGGATATTTAAAAATTACACAAATAATTATATGTCTGATTTAATTGCGCATGAATAATAATTTGTTGTAGTTAGTAGGAATGCATTGGGATTTACGTCTAAAAGCAGTAAATTTTACTATTTTTGCAAATTATTTTCAACTCAAAAGATTAAAAAAGTCTTAAAGATCATTATATTTTACCCAGAACTATCAGAAAATGATTTTTATTTAAAAAACTTTTCTTTTTTAACACTTTCGCCATGCATTATTTGAATTCTAGGCCAACTGCATAGCTGGCGCCACCACACGGCGACCGTCAACTCTCATGACAATATTTTCCGCAGGCCTCCACAGAGAAGTGGCATGGGGCTGCAGTATACCAGCGTAGTCATAGGGTTACCGCAGCACTTGACGCTCAGTAGTTCATTCAAACCCGCAGTAATATCTACTAGGAACATTTTTTTAGATTCGCATTTTTCACGTAAATCTAATTTCTTTTCACGTTCTAACGACTGAATTCTATTAATTAAATACCAAATATTGCTTCATGAATTAATGCGTAACGAATTTCTCATTCAAACACTTGTTTTTTATCTTTAAAAGTCGTCTTGATTTTTTTTCCGCAGTAGTACCCACACTTGCCCTACATGGAACATTCAATTTTTTTCGTTTTACAGAATATTTTACACACTAAAATTTCTATGCAGGCTACTTTAGGCAGAGGATGGTCTGTAAATGAATAAATGAATAATTTTAATAGGTAAAATGTGTCCAAAGGTATTCAATATTTAGAGCCTTTTTTGGATGCCAAATCACACACTTTAAGCCAAAGAAGCTCCACGTTGAAGTTATTTCCATGTAAATATACAAAATAACCTCCAAAGAACAATCAAAAATGAAGTTTATTCAAAAATCCCTCTAGGGATTATTTTCTCTTTGGTATCAAAATGATCATGGGTTAACAAGAAAAAAAGAGACACGCCATGGAAGGTTTTTAGATCGAATTATAAAATTAAGATTCTTTATGTTGATACAATGTCAATATTTTTAAAACATACGTAATATAGTAACATAAAAAAAAATATTTCTACCAAGAATATTTCGTATGCAAATTTTATTGACAAGACCAAGAATAATTTCAACAACACAGTAACATTTTGCAACGAATGCATTTTCGGTTTCCAATCATTCTATTTTTTAATACAATATCCTAATTTAAAGTTGTAAAATCTGTATAAGGACAAGTTATTAACCAATCAAACTATATATAAATTTCAAATTAATTTAAATAAAAAAAATTTTACATTATGAGAAAAGGCTTTACATTGTAAAGTATTCAACTTTTTATCAAATTAAATTTATTCTCTCAATGTACACCCATGTGGGTGTTTACATATACATGCAGTAGTATGATATAACAATATAAAGTGTTGTCTCTTAGAATTATTGTCGTTTCCACATACATAATGTATTCGCGTATATTTTCTATCTCTAACATTTTTTTCAAATTTTATTTCAACCTTGAAAGAGTTAAAAGGTAATATTAGCAAATTCTAGATAGATGGAATACTTCGTTGTTCACATTGAATCAAAAATTAAAGTACCTTCATTCCTTTTTGTTTAAAATTCAAATAGCCTGGAAAAAGCGTGAGTGGGTTGGTATATCTTAAAGCGAAGTCAATATCCGAGATCTAGTCGTAGTTTCATGATACTTGTGTTTTCTTACGAAATGGATTTTGCCATCATCATATTTCCACACAATATTTCCGGTGCAAAATTCAATTATTTCCACAGGCCTCTAGTTATAGATTTCTTGCTTGTAATCTTTATGTTGCAAGTGGTAACATTTTCGTGACTTTTGCTTGTAGGATGTAACATTAATTAAAAAGCTGTGAAAGTGTAATTTTTTATGAATATTTCTTTACAATTTCAAATCTCATTATGTATACCATTAAGCCATTTCCCTTTCGGGGTGGGCGTGACACTACCCGATTCGGGTAGTGTTTCTAGGTTGATAACTTGTAGTAAATAACTACAAGTGTGGGCTCACCACACCCACGATGTGCCAACAGCACTCAGTTTTCTCGAATGGTCACCCATCCAAGTGTTAACCGCGCCCAACGCTGCTTAACTTCAGTGATCTGACGAGAACTGGTTTTTTCAGCGTGGTATGGCTGTTTTGATTATAATTTAATTTAATTTAATTTGATTAAAATCATATTATTACTAAATAAATTTCAATTTTAATTCTTCCATCTAATTTAAATTAACGATTTAAAAAAATGCAAATTCCTACAAGTACAAACAAAGCTTATCAACGCAATGCCATCAGTTGAAAAACATTCTGCAAAGTATAACGAATGATTTTAGATTACCGAAGAGTGTCCAAAAAGAAAGGAAGCATTGTCAAATAAAAAAATGTGATGGTTTTTAATATTCAGTAGGTACAGGTACACTAGTACATTCATGATTTGGCACGTTTTTTATTTTAGTTTTAAGTCCAAGTTCCAAACAAATACTGAAGAAATTAATAATCGTCGCGCCGCTGTGAATCACACAGTTCCTGAAAAAAAGGAAGTTGATTGGTCACGGTGAAATTAAAGTTGGCAGATAATTACATAGTGCATAATATCGAAAGAAGAATTCGTGAGAAAAATAATTAAATCAATAATTAAATGTATAATTTCAATTTTTACGAGAATTGACAAATGAAAATAAAAATTCCTTTGCTGACCTCTGATACCTAAATCCATCAGTCATCAATTAAGTATCAAGAAGTCGTAACATGTATATCATAATTGAGACATCGGACTTTTATTTCTGAATCTACTGGACTCTCTTCTTTCATAACCAAATATTTTTTGCAGTATTTTCTAATATCTAAAAAAAGGTTCTTGTTAATATTATTTCGAAATTCCGTGCGGAAATCGCCACGTTTCTTTCTGTTGCCACGCTTGGGCCAGGCCGGGGGCCCTAGCCTGGCTCTAGCTTATATTTCTCAATTGCTCGACCTCGAGCCCGGCTAGAGCGCTAGTGGCAAATTATTCTGTAGTTATTATCCTATATTATTATAATATAATTATACACATAATTATACAAATTCGCAAAATTTCTAAAAAATGTAAATTGTTCAAGTCACCTGTAATATAATATGAGTCATAATTTTCTAGTATTTGATTTTTGTGCAAGTGAGCAATTGAACATAGTGTCATAGTGATAATTGATCTGATGATGTAAATCATAAGAGTCTATATTTAATTTGTCAAAATGACTAAAACCAAAAGCATACGAAGAGTGCCGAGACATTAAGCAAACGCCACAATTCCATATTTACTTACTGAATTCCAAAGTAAGTAAATTAATTATAAATAAAATGTAGAGATTACGCTAGCGTCATTCTAACCTCTAAACCTTTGTACCCTTTTGTACTGATTAATTCCAAAGAGTGTGTAAGTTCAGGACACAAAAACTCATCGAATATAACGTTTTTTATTTAAAATAAAAGATATTTCTATTTAATTAGAAAAACAAAAAACAAACCTGTCCAAGATTGAAATGGCTCAAAATCGGTAATAAGCTAGGGTCAGGCCTGGGACAGACTGCCCGGTAAGAAGAGAAGAATAGAGAAAAATTAATATTTTCTGATATAAACGAAAGAGTGAACATTATTTAATTTTTTTGAATGTGCTAATTTTCCATCGGGAGAAGTG
>CAKNYM010043737.1:1158-44737 GCA_932195095.1 Andricus curvator | reverse complement strand
TTTTCACATAAAACCAATACTTTCTCATTATGATGAGAATGTAATAAGAGTAGCTTTGTTAATCTCCAAGCCCGTGAAGAAGATTTTGGTATCCAAGCTGAATGGTACTTCCATGGTACATCTCATGGTAAGGGTGCATGTGATGGTATAGGAGCGAATATAAAGAGACAAGCAGCACGTTGAAGCTTACAATGTTCTCCGAAACATCACATACTCACTCCCCATGCTTTGTTTCAGTGGGCAAACAGTAACTGTAAGGAGACCGAAATTTTTTTCAGCAGCAAAGAAAATCATGCCTCAGCCACCGAATTACTGAAAGCCAGATTTGACAAAGCTGTCACGATACCAGGTACATTTCAGTACCACGCTTTCATTCCCACTCAAAATGGAATACTTCAACTCAAGAAGTTTTCGTTCTCTGCGAAATACGTCATCTTCTCGAATGGCAAAAAACAGAAACCGCAAAAGAGGCCTGCAAAGAAAACAACTGGTGAAACTATTGCCAAAAAATCGAACAGAAAGACACATAATATTACTATATAATATTACTTAAATTGAAAAACTAGCACTAAAGCGTTGCACAAAGATCCTCGGCGTGAGCGCACTAGGGGAGATCGCACGCCACCCGCCCTATTGTGGAATCTTGTTTCGTATCGTTCTCTTACTCAGAGACAAATTAATGTGCCACTCTGAAAATTGAAGGTCTGATAGGAAAAAACCTCAGCTTTCTTTTAAAACTATTTTGAAGAAAGAAAAAAGTGCCCGTATTTGAAAAAAAGTCAAATTTATTCTTGATTTTCAAAAATTTGGGTCAAATTTTGACTTTTTTCAAAAATCGTTATCACCGCCAGAAATTTTGTGAAAAAATCTATCGAAAATATTTAAAGTGAAATTTTGTTTAAGGCAAAAGGACAAAAGTTAAAAACGTTTGAAGCTAAGGCTTTGCTAAAAAAACCCAAAAATTGTACCCTCTCCACTTTCATAAATAATTATCAAAATGAATTAATTTTTGGTGTGAGGAGTACTATCTAATAGGACTACAATTGGGCGAATGTTTAGCCCGATCGGACAACTTTCATTTTCGAGGTGGGTACACTTCAGAAATTATGCCCCATATGCTTGATCTTATGTGTGGTGGTATCAATGACCGTAAGCTCATTCTTCGTCCATTGAACCACGCAAAACGAGTAGAGTAGAACCAAGACTGTGGAAGGTCTGTCAAAGAAGATGCTTGTATCTTGTTTGGGGAGACTCCTTAACTGATTCTACGTCCTCAATGCGGCTTTGAGGCACGCCCAGGTATGTATAGGTCTCTCCTCTGATAAGATATCTAATAACCCTTATATCCACAAGCTCAGGGTCCTTGAAAACGCCAGTAATCTTTCCTTCCTTCAGATGAATTTTGGCACACTTGTCCAATCCAAAGTCCATCCCAATCTCTCCTGTGTACTTTTTGACGATATTTATAGCAGTTTGAAGTTTGCTTTTACCAGAGGTATAGATCTTCAGGTCATCCATATAAAATACATGAGTCACCTTATGTATCTTTATGCATCTCACTATGTGTGGATGCACCTTCAAGCTTCCCAACACACAGCTGATATGTATGTGAGAGGTTGAATCGAAAGCTTTCCGGTAGCCAATCCAGACCATTGACAGGAAGCGCTGATAAAGTTTATCAAATAAATTATATATTTAAAATTGTGACCTGCTGAGTCTAAAAATTGGATAAAATTGGCTGTTGAGTCTTTGCAGACGCACATGTCAATTAGCAGGTTCTCTCGACAGCCCGCTACACTTTTTTCGAGTCACGTTGTTCATACATCTCTCGCCACACAGGCTCAATTCTTCGAACAATCCTGTTGTATTCCGACTTTATATAAGAGGTGAATATACTGGCCAGATGTTGGTGTGTAGAAGCAAACTTCTTCCACCAGAAGTTCTTGATGCTATCTGGTCCTGCAGCGGAAAGGTTCTTCGTGCCTCTAAGTGCTTTTGTTACCTATTCAGCAGTGATTGATGGGCTTTCCTTCTCAGATGTTATGAGATTATCGCAAAACTCCTTGAAGCTAATGATATTGTCAGTATCTTCTTTCAACTCCAGTGTTTTCGGGATCTTGTATACCTCTCCCCAAAAAGTGTCTACCTCATTGGGCTTGGGGGGATTTTTGACAAAAACAGGGAAATCGCTGAAGAGGCGCGATGGGTTAGCGAGAAACTGTTGATTTTCTCTAATCCATCTCGCCCTCTTCTGTATTCTCCTCTTTGCATCAGATAACACCCGTATGTTGTCAACAGTATGCTGCTTGATTGTCAGCAGCTCTGAATTGTTCAGTGCGTGATTGTAGATCCTCAGTGCTTGGGCAAACTTCCTACTAGGAAACGGCCTACTAGTTGTTATGTAGTCAATCAAACACTGAACACGGGGCGCATTCTGCCCTGCACATTCAATCTTCTTGTTCAGTTGATGCAAACGTCTTTTAGTCTTTTGATCCATCGTCAATTGCAGCCTTCGATTTAAATCAGCCAAAGCTCTCGCAGCACCGTAAACTAAGCAATTTATGGTCCAGAGGTCGGACTCCTGCGAGATATCTTCACGAAGGGAGGCATCCATTTCAGCTTGTTTAAGCAGCTGTTGGGGAAGCGCTCCGTGTACATAATCATTTTTCCAGAGTGAGGCACATTGATTTCGCAGTGATTGAATCGAAACGTGCTGAAGCTCTGGGTGTTTTTGGAACCACAGGGTGTGCATATGCGCCATGAAGCTCCGTGAACAGGGATAATGCTGGCATTGTAGTAATCCAGCAAGTCGTCCTTGAGTTGAATCGTCCACTCAGTGTACATTTGTCCGAAATTTTTTTTTAATGTTCCACTTCCACTTTTGAAATTTTGGACTTTTAGCATGTCAACACTCACGGGCATTTTCTTTCTCTTTTGTTTTATAGGGATCACTCACAATCACTAATCACTCTACTTGGGTTGAAGTGTTTGCACCGATAGCTGTACCTTGGGCAGGGGCATCCCTGATACTTTTGATGTATTGGCTGCTTCTTCAGGAGCCCGCAGTCTGATTTCCTAGAGGAGGAGCTGTTTTGAATTCGTGACATTGGCTCTTGGAGCTACTTTTGGTAATTCTAACTTATCTCCATGGTGTTGTCCGAGGTCAGCTTCTTCGTGATTTTGAGTATTTCGTTTGATGTCGCTGATACTGGACCTCCTAGATCGCTTCTCCCTAATACAAGCGACACAGGCCAATATTACTATAGAAATTTGACAGTGACATAAATATGTTATTAATCCCAGGATCGTTAATAAGCCTAATCCAATATATAACCCATGAGTAAAGGTTGAATGATTTTTGCGGAATGCCTTGCGATCACTGAATTCCTCTAATTTCTACTCGATCTCCCATAAGGATTCTTCAGTTTTGTAATTTTGTCAGTAGGTAAAGTCTTCTCTTCATGATCTTATAAGCATTAATTCCGTGTTGTTAATCTTTTTGTTATTGTGCCGAACGATAGGTGATATTTTTGTTAGGTCTAAATGTAGTGTTGGAACTGTTGTTGAACTGTCGGTTGACTGAAAGACTGGTTAAAATTTCGGACTCTGTTTCCAATATACAGCCTGGAGCTAGTTGGAGAATTCCCAATTTTGATAACTGAATTTTTATTAATGGTTGCATTGGGCATCTCAGTTTGGCAAGTTTTACTGGACGGCGTCTGGTGGACGATACGATCTTCTTTGCAAAGATGATATTGCTGGAGGTACTTACATTCCAAAAATTGATATTCTGTCATTAGGATGTAGGTTCTTTGAGATTCATCTACGGCGATATATCTAGAATTAGAATTTATATACGCCCAGCCAGAGTTGGTTACAAATATTTCTTGAGGTACGCGTATTGAATCAATATGGTAAGAGTTGATAATCTGTTTGGTCGAGATGTGGTATATCCAGTACGAACCTTAAAGATCCATTCCTGACCATGATCGTTGATGTTGATAATTGTGCCAATTCCTCGATACTGACTTTTGGTACTCGAGTACGAAACATGAGTTTGGGAGCATGATCCTGTACATATCGATACACAATCTTTAGTTGGTTGTAGGTGAACAGAGAGGGATGTAGATGTCTTCTTCTAGCGTCGTGTATGGGATCTAGGCATTGCTCGGCTGGTCTTGTGTAGCCATACAATCCGGCTCCCATCATTCTTAAGTAGTAGTAAGTATACCATTATGCCATTTCCCTTTCAGGGTAGGCGTTTTACATTTGATTTAATATGTTTGTGTTGTTTATTTGTGACATATATTCTCCAATTTGATCGGCCATCACTGCAGTATTATTTAAATTAAGTTGAAACTGATAAAGTTGTCTTTCTTGACTTTCTTCTCTTCGATGTATTTGCTCGAGGTCAGATCTCAAAACATGGGCTTGTTGCCCAATGAGGTGAGATTAATTCTTTTGTGTGTCATTTACCTCGTTGATTTTTGTATCTAACAGTTTCTCATTATCATAGGTTACAAGTCCAGCAACAGATCCGATTATTCCTCCCAGAAATCCCAGAATCGGAGATGCTCTCCGTTGTCTGATGTTCGTCAGTAGGTTTTGTGGATGAAGGTTTTCGGTGCTACGTTTGAGCTTTTCAATCTCGAGTCAAACTTCCTTCAAACGATTTTCAGCAACGTCGTGTCTCCTAGTCAATTGGTAAGATTCGAAGATGTTAATGCAGTCTTCGCCGAGTGTTAATTTGCAATTCTCCAGTAGAGATTTGGTTCTGCGTCCATATGTCTATAGGAAATTCTGATATTTTTGAACGTCCATGAAAATAGTGAGTCTCCAGACACTAACACTTCTTCGCATGAGTCCCTCCTTCTCGTAGTAGATTCCGGTACTGCTTGTAAGGGGAGTGATCCTGTAAATATGTTCGCCCTGTCCAATGCCGGTCACTGCATATGCATAACATAGAGAGATCCAAAGACACGGGTCGTACATTTTAGGACAATTGAACAACTTTTCCTCTATTTTATTCCCGTATGAACAAAGTTTGCATTTGGAT
This sequence comes from Andricus curvator, assembly GCA_932195095.1. Classification (NCBI taxonomy): domain Eukaryota; kingdom Metazoa; phylum Arthropoda; class Insecta; order Hymenoptera; family Cynipidae; genus Andricus; species Andricus curvator. The sequence continues at coordinate 39,681 of CAKNYM010043737.1, read as the reverse complement.
ACTCTTCAGTTTACTTAATTTAACATTTATTAATTGTAATTTATTTGTACCTTTAATTAAATTACATATGATCACAGTATAGGATTTATTCAAGGGTGGGAGCAGTAAATACACATAAAAGAAAGCATCGGCATGTGTGTCGGTATTTTCGCCACCCTTATTTTTGAATTTTGGTGGACAAGATTTTAATCGTCAACCCAAAATCATTTCGGAATGAATGATTCTGTATGCCTTTGATAGAGAGTTCTTGAAAATAACTATCCAAGTTATTTTGCAGTGAATTTTATTACGCCCTAAATGAATTTTTCCTTTCTTTGCTAGCTTTAGTTTTAATGCCTGTATTTACCTTGTTTCACAAAATACTGTAACGTTGGCCTAATTTTTGTAGATTCCTAATCATAATTACACAGTTGCTTTATGTTCATAAAAGAAAATAATACTTAGTTTTCATTCTTTTAGCCGACTTAAATCTTAACTACCTTAAGCTTGTCAGTATGTTTCATAAATCGCGAGACATCTTCACTTTCTAGAATTACATTATGATTATCGGATAGTCCTACGACCTTGTATAAACCATGACTTCACGAATCAAGTTTTCCATTATGTACATCTTTCACCACATATAGTAGATCATTTACTTTCGCGCTTAGCGGCCTAGCCTTTTAATCATAGTATTGCTTTGATCTTTTCTGTGCATCGATTCGATTTTTTGCGGCGATTTTCTGAATCTCTTTCAATCGGACGATTAGGTCATGCAAGCAGGTGCCATAGGTTTCCAGGTGGTCTTCGGACGGACACGAGGTGGGTACATAATTGTTCGCGTAATGTTTTATATAATCTGTTAAGACTATATGGCTTCTCTCCAGGGATCCATTCGTTTGAGGATGATACCCGGAAGTCTTCAATTGTTTTACGTTAAAAAGTTTTTCCATTTTCCGCATCATTTTACTCACAAAGGCTCCCCCTTGATCACTCAGGATGCACTACGGGGCACCGTCCTGAGAGAAGAGGTAGTAGCAATGGCATGTGCGATAGTGGCATTTTTAACATCTCCAATGGGTACCGCTATGCAATACTTGTTAAAGTTGTCCTCCATAGTTAGTATATGTGGGTTTCCATTCGGTTTGTAGGGAGTTTTCCTACAGTGTCAAGCGACACTTTGTCGAATACGCCAAATGGTGTGTCGGTAATCACCATTGGCTCGTGTGTACGGGCTCGCATAAGTTTATTCTCCAGACAACTACGACAATTCCGTATGTAGTTGTTTATTTGGTACCGCAAGCCGGGCTATGTGAATCGTTCTCGGGCGCGCCTATACGTTTTTGTTACGCCCTTGTGTCCTATCTTAACAATCACTAACCGTTTCTTGCTTTGTCTTCGTAAATTTCATGATCTACTTGAAATACCATTGACATCTCTTTGCAGGTGCAAAACGTTTCTTTAAATGTTTGAGAATTTCATCTACAGTATTCAATTTCTTATCCCTTACACTTTCTCTCACGACGCCTGTTAGCTTACTGAGCACGATCTTGATGAAAGGAGCTTGATTATCTTACGGTACGTAGACCGCTCCATTAAATATATCCTGCAAGAACTCTTTCAAGGGGATATTCTTTCCATAAAACTGATGTATGTGATATGTAGCTTGTTGAAGTGTAATTTGTTCTAGAAATGACGACATTGCTCGCGTTGCATCGAGGTTCAACGGTGTGCCACCCGGTTTGATGTTAGGATCGAAACCGTGCATATTGCTTCTATTAAACTCTGTATTTTCGTTTTGGTCCGGCATTTTGATTCTATGGTTTTTAATACCCTATTTCATAATAAAGATTCGGATTTACAGAGTTTCAAACCTTTAAAGTCTTCATTCCCGAATAATTTAAATCTTCATTTTGTTTAAGATTTAAATATTCATTAGTCGCCTAGCACATCCGGGGAATCCTAAATTAAACCTTTTTTGAATTCAATAATTTGATTTCACTAATCAATATTCATCAAATTCATCTATAAGTTCTGATAATATGTTTATTAACATTTTAAAATCCTTAATTAGATCGTTCAAAAAAATCCTTTGGAATCACTAGTAGATCGCACTAAACGCTTTCCAAGAGTTACTATTGCTTTCTCTATTTCTGAAATAGAAATCAACAATTTGTTTTAGGCTATTAGACGTTCTAACAAATATAAGAAAAATTGAGACCACGCGTGATATAATCAAGGGTTTAAGGGGAAACGGTAGGTTTGGCTGCGAACATAAATGACTGCAGCGACATCTATAAAAAAATCAGAAATACAGTCTAGTGCCCCCTGGCAAATATAAGTGCAAACTCATACCTGAAAATCGGTAGTATTCTGTTGGTAAAATTTTTCACCTGTTAGAGAGAGAAACTTAGGAACGAGAGAGGCAGACAATCTTTAACCATTTTTATTGCGCCCTCCCGTTCCGTTTTAGTTCCCGTTACTCGGCTTACCTGCTCATCTGCAGGGAAATATAGAAAATTGACAAATATTTCCTCTATACAATCCGCGTGAGAAATAATGTATTGGCATCCCATAAAACAAAAAAATAAAATTCGGAAAATTTTACATATAAATAATTGACAGGAGTAAAATTAACGCGATCGGCATGAAACCTCTGCGCATAATATGCGGGAAAACACTAATGGACAAAGTCCAAAACGAGACAATCCTCAAAGAATGTGGTGCAAAAGAGACAATAGTTGACACATGGGAAAGAAATCAGTTAAGATGGTTCGGACATCTTGAAAGAATGAAAGATGAACGACTGACCAAACAAGTGTATAAAGGTAAAGTAAATGGCAGAATGTCCAGAGGTAGACCGCCGAAAGAATGGTTAGAATCTGTAAATGAGACATTAATCCGTAGAGACATAAGAAGCCATAGGAACACAAGAGCTTGCATGAAAAAATGCATGGACGTGAAGGAAGCTAGAGTAGTATGCCAGGACAGAAAAGTGTGGCGACAAATAGTTTGTAAACAGAGTGACAGTAGAATGAATGACGCCTGAAACAAAGATCTTGGATACTAATGGGCCCAAGTGGAGAACCATACATAACAATTTTGTGAGGCTCTTCACTTGGGGTGATCGCTAGAGAGATTGATCAGCAACCTGGGTCGGAGCAGTGTTGCGGAGTAAACGTGTCATTTAAATAAATAACACGAGAATTCCAGATCAATCTAAAATATATATACCTAACACTTATATACCTATCCACCTCATAACTATATTCCTACCTACCTTATACCTATATACCCATATGCACACTACTATTCTCCAACCGAGCAAGTCACGCCTACCCCGAAAGGGAAATGGCTTAATGGTATAATAATAATAATAATTAAATAATTTTGGTAATCATAAAAGCTACTTTTATGACCTCATACGCCCCCAAAATCTGATTGTATGGTCAAAAACCGTTTTTTGGTAATTGTTCATTTTACCATGGTGAAAAATCATGAGGCTAAAATCAAAAATATTAAAGTTTCATATTCTTCCAACTTCGACAATTTAATGACATTTTATAATATAATCAATATATATAATCAAAGTGAGTTCAATTCTGTGTGTAATAATCTCTTTTTGATTAGAATTAGTTGAAATTTGACTGAGTTATATTATTTAACATTAATTTTCAATAAATTAATTAAATTTTCAACAAAATATTTTTATTTTGAACCAAATTGATGATTTTTCAACCTACAGAGATGAATTTTCAACCAAAACGATTTTTCAACAAGGAAGATTAATTCTCAAATGAATAGTTCTATTTTCAATTAAAAAAGATGAATTTTCAGTAAATAAATACTTCAAAGAAAAAGTTGAATTTTGTACCAAAGATGAATTTTCAACTCAAATGATGAATCTGCAAGGAAGAAAATAAATTGTTAACAAATGAGGTCAACTTTGAATCAAAAAACACAAATTTTCAACCCAGAAGACGAATTTTCTACAAAGAAGTTAAATTTTCAAACCAGAAATATTGATTTTCTACCAAAAAGACTAACTTTCAACAAAATAATGTAATTTCCAACCAAAAAGACGAATGTTCAACAAATAAAGATTTGTAAGAACTAGAACAAAAATATCTCATCAAAATATATGAACTTTTAAGTCAAAATACGAATGTTTTTGTAAAACATTTGCATTTTCAATCCGAAGTTTTAACCAAAAAAGAAGAAATTTCCATCAAAAAAATTATTTTTCTACCAATAAAGACGAATTTCTAACTAATTCAGATCAAGTTTCAACAAAAAATGGATAACTAACAATTTCAGGTAGAAAATATAAAAGAAAAACAAATTTTAAACAAAATAGTTAAATTTTTAAGCAAACATTTGAACCTTGAAACAAAAAAATTAATTTTCAACAAAGTGGTTCAACTTTTACCCAAGTACTTGAATTTTCATTGTAAAAAAAAAGACTTTACAGCCAAAAATGAAATAGTTAATTTTTCAATTAAAAAAATTAATTTTCTACAAAAAAAAATAATTTTCAACGAATAATGTAATAGTGGATATTTCAAACACAAACACAGCAATAGGGATCCATGACATTTTAACAAAAAAATGAAATTTAATAATAAACAAAGTATAAGTAATAGAGATATTTTGAAAAAGCCATTTTATAATTCAATTTTTATGAAAATTATTCAGCTTTATTACAAGTCTCTGCGATTATTAGAAGCTGCAAGCGAGACTTTGTTCATTATTGTTTACAGCGGAAAGAGTTATCATTGGATTTTAAACTAGCTGATGCTACTTTTTTAATGAGGCTTTACATTATCCATGTACAAATTTCCAGAAGATTTTATTAAAAATTGCTAAAGGTGCAGCACGTCAAAGTATGTACATTCTAAAATGCGCATTAAATTGTTAAATATGAACATTACAATAAAATTTTCTTCATGAAAGTGGAAGTACACCTAAAAAGGAATATCTTTTATCTCTTGAAATTTCTTGATAAAATTGTTTCCTACAAAGAAAACAAGCTTTATATTTTGGCTCTGAATTTTTTTATTTCTTTGATCGATGTTTTCTCGAAATTGATCACTTTTATCAAAAAATGTTCAATTAGAAAAAAATGCTCCCTTGAGAGTACTCCAACTTTTGTAAGAAGCTTTTTGCTGTGCAATCAATATTTCAAACAAAATAAGCACAATTTTCTTTTTCCTCATTTTTCCACGTAATTGTTAATTTTTTATGTTAACAATTGATTGAATCAAAAAACGATAAAGGAAGTTTCTCTTCGTAAATCGGTTCTCTAGCCGACCATGTATTTGAACTTTTGAAAAACCTCAAATTACAATAGGACTATTGCATTAATTAAAAAATAATTAAAACGCGAATATCTCGAAACGTCCCCATTTTTCGGGGGAGGGGGGCACCCTACTTTTTCGTAATCAGCACAAAATTTTACATAATATTCAGTTAAAAAATCCTGCGGACCTAGAACGGCACACAGGATTACACCCAGCTCCTAGAGTAGTAAAAACATTCAACAACTTTTCCAGGTTTTCAAGGATTTCCAGGATGCTAGACATCTTGCATACCCGTAAAATACGAGACTTATTTCAGTAAAACTTTCGACTGGATATGGGGACCACTGACTGACAAGTAGAAAAAGGCGAAGATATATATGAAGACATATATGAAGAGTCATTCTGCTATATATCGAAACAATTCTTCGCACAAACTAACTTTTTGTTTATATTTCTTATTGTTACGTTTTCGTTTCTCAGCTGCCTAATTTTTTTCTTGAAAAATAAAAGCATAAATAAATATACATATTTGTACATTTTATTATGTATATTATTGCGAATATCAAAATTGAAATGTACACACTTATTCAGGACATTGAGTGCCTTTCCTAAAAATTATTTTTTATAGTAGAACAATATCGAAATCAATGTTATCTTGAGTCTTAAGAAAAATTCATACTTGTTTTAAAAATTTTTTAAATGTCAACCTATTTTTTTGTTGAGAAAATCGCAAAATATTTCCTTTGCACAATACGCTGAATACGCATGAGAAATAAAACTGGTCAACATAATTTGATGTTTACATTTAAATGAGATATGTGTCATTTCCAGAATAGTTTTTTGTGCACGGAGAAAATTTGTATATTAAAATTTACCCAATTAGTTCGGTAAATGGAGGACATTACTGCATTTAGATAAAGTTTACAATTATTTTAGTATTTAATGCAAAACAGAACTATAAATAATACATAAGAGTTATGTAAAATTTCAAGTCCAGAAGTGAAAACTCTGATGTGTAATAATTGATATAAGGGTTGTATTATTTCCATACCAGTATATTATAAAATAACGAAAAGTATTGTAAATTTTCATTAAATGAATGATATAAAGTTTACTTATGTGTGATGTTAACGATTCACTTAAAAGAAAGTATAAATTGCAGAATTTTGAAAGAGATTTTCACTTTCATTAGGAGAGGAATTACACAACAGTAAGGTAAAATGAGAATCGCTAGGGACGTCAACATTCTCAGGGCTGAAGTTTAAAGCCAAGTCCCCGGTGAAAACTTTAACATTTTTAAGTTTCGGTTGATATTGTAGGATTTCAAAAAATATTCAAATATATAGACTATCCTTTACTCTCAGTAGATAATACGTATTAAGTTACTAAATAAAATTAGAATGTATTTAAAAATTGACGTGTAAAGATGCGGGTGATGAAAAACATCAGACGGCGCTGGACAACTGACTTCGAACTTAAATTTTTAACCAACCAAATGAATTTTGAACCGAAAAGATGTAATGGCTATAAAAAAAAATTTGACGAAAAATGGAATATATTTAAATTTTTAGTTGAAAAAATTAATTTTTAAATTTTTATTTAAAAAAGTTAATTTTTAATTTCAAAAGTAATTTTCAACTAAAGAAATGAAAATTTCAACCAAAGACATTAATTTTCTACCAAAAAAGAATAATCTTTAAGAAAATACATCAATTTTCAATCAAAATTTTTAATTTTTAATGGACTTTTCAACCCAATAATTGCATCTTCAACCAAAAAAAAAGATAAATTTTCCACTAAATGGATCAATTTTCAACTGAAAAATATAAATTTTTAACAAAGCATAGAATAGTTTAATTTTAATTAGAGAAATAAGTTTTTAAGCAAATAAAATGAATTTTCAACTAAACAAATGAATTATTTACCAAAAAGATTAAATTTGTATGAAAAAGAATCTCGATAAAAATTGAGTTAAATTTTTAGTTTGAAAAATCAATTTTTAACAAGAAAAAACTATTTTTAACCAAGAAAATTAAATAAAATACATGAATTTTAACTAAAAAGGTTAATTTTCTACCAAAAAAATACAAACTTCAAACAAAATAGATACATTTTTAACTAAAAAAGATCAATTTTCAACAAAAAATAGATTAGTTACATTTTCAGATAGAGAAATAAGTTTTTAAGAAAATAACTTAAATTTTCATAGAAGTATTCAAATTTTCAAGGAAACAAATGAATTCTCTACCGAAAAGATTAAATGCCTATAAAAAAATTTCAAAACAAAATTTAGTTGACTTTTTAGTTAAAAAAAATTATTTTGAATAAAAAAAATAATTTTCCACCAAAAGAAAGAATTGTAAGTAAGTGGAAAAAATTGTCATTCATATTGAATCCATTGGAATTTTCTCGCTATAATAAGGAAACTTCTGTAAATCATGTGCAACGTTCTCAAATAATATAAGATTTTCTGTAAAATCTATAAAAAAATGTTGAAAAATGAACCGAGTTCTTTTTCTAAAGAAAGGGTAATTATAGCGCACATAGCACGCACAATGTTCTAGTATCTTTAAAAAGTAGATCATGCAAAAATTTAAAATATTGAAAATTGAATAGTTTAAAGTTTTAAGGTTAAAAAATTTAAAAAAAAATTATCCAATGTTTTTATTTACTTCCTACAAATGTATAAGCCCGCTTATTAACAAAATGTTAAAATAACAAAATTTCGATGAAACGGGGATCAGATATTTTTTTGTACGGCCCTGACATACTCGTACTTTAACTTCATAGCCGAGCTTTTTTTCTCGATATTCCAAGTGTTAGGTTAGCCGTGAGGTTAAGTTGTTAGCGATAGAACGCGTTAAACGTAGCTTAGGACTTAGGCGGTTCGAAACCCGTCACAGCGTTTTCGGTTTTTAATAGCGTTAATATCGTTAAAAGCGTGCGACTACACCGTATGTAATGTATTGTAATTTAATATAATTGTTTAAGTTAAATTGTGTATATGTACCAACAATATACTTATGAATTGTATTATATGTGTAAGCATGTGTGTGTGTAATAGTGGATGACCTTCCACAGAATCTGTTTGTAGCAAGAATGTTTTTTTTTTCGCTGGTGCACGAAATTTTGCATGACTGGGATGTAAAATTCACACATTTAGAGAGGTAGACTTTGTTTTCTTTGATTGAAACTGTACCTAACAGTTCGACTCATTTTACCTAACTGGTAGATAATTGACATCTCATTTCACCCAACTGTCAGGTAATCTTTATTATCTAGTTGTATTATTTCTTACTGAATCTGGAATTAAATTTTAATGAATTTATATTAATAATTCATATTTCCACAGCAAATATTACCCAATTTCATTTTACATGACTGGAAGTGAAATTTTAATATAATGCCGTAATGTCCTCCGTTTACCGAACTAAGTTATGTAAAATTTAACACACAAATTTTCTCCGTGTGCTGAATTCGAATCAATTTCCCGTTTTTCACCATACATCAGCTTTTTCAGATTTGTTGGAACAACGTTCTCATAGAAGAATTATAAATCGTATTCTAAGTAATTGTAGATAATTTTTTTTAACAAAAGCGGTGACATGATTTATGTGCGATTTTTAAAGCAAAATCCAAAAACTACCTGATTTTGCCATGACTCGAACGGTTTTCTCCAAAGTCACAAGAAAACTTCGAAAAATAAGGTTATATAGAAAACTTCATACTCGGACAAATATTTACTTGAAATAAAATTGAGGTGATCCTTAAATAAAAATATCAAGTAGATACCTGAAGAGATCTTAAATCACAAAAGATCTACTTCTGAAAATTAGTAAGAAGGATATTGGGGAATTTTTAATCTCTTCAGAAAGTGCTCGTATTATACAATAGAAACGTTGAAAAGGCCTTGAGAATTCTAAAGTTTATAACCAGGGCGGGGTAGTCATTAATTCACCTTCAGTACCTGACACCAATCAGTACGTCAGGGGGCCGATTCCCGACTCGCATCGGCTGTCTTGGGTAGTATACCCCCACCATTGCGTTTAGCACGCTACCCCTCGCTTACTTGTTCCCGCCTGGACGCCTGGAGTACCTGAGATATTTAAACTTTATTACAGGGATTTTTGAAAATAAAATTAAGCTGTTGTCCCTTTGGCTTCCAGTTTAGAAATAATTTCCGATGGAATTTATTACTCTAAAATTTGAAGCTTTTTAGTTTCGAAGACGCGTAAAATGAAATTAAATAAAAAAATTATTATAATAAATCTTGAATAAAAAATGAAACTGTCTGGTTGAAAATTCAACTGTTTTGATGAAAACTCGTCTTCTTAGGTTGAAAATTTAAGTTTCTTGATAGAAAATGTGAAATGTACTTATCTATTTAGAACTCATATTTAGTTGTTAAATAGTCAAACTGAAATTTTTTTTGGTAGAAATTGAACTATTTTTTTTGAAAATTTGTTTAATTACAAAATTTATCTATTTTAATAGAGATTGCATCTTTCTTGGATAAAATGACAACTGTTTCATTGAAAATTCAACACGAGAACAGTTTTGTTAAAAATTGATACTGTTTGGTTAAAAAATTCAACTATATTTTGTTTAAAATTTAACTATTTTGTTGAAAAATCGTCTTCTTAGGTTGGAAATTCCAGTATCTTGATAGAAAATGTACTTCTTATTTAAAACTCATATTTTGTTGTTGAGAAGTCAAGCTGAATTTTTTTTTTTTTTATAAAAATTCAACTATATTTTGAAAAACTTATCTCTTGCCAGACACTCTTTTTTGCTTGAGGATTCGACTATTTTGTTTGAAATTTTTGATAGAAACACTTTGTTAAGAAACCGTTTTTTTTTGGAGATTTATATTTTTATTTGAAAATTCATTTTTTCGGTTCAAAGTTTAATTATATTGTTGGAAACTGACCTATTTAATTAAAAATTCATTTGTACGGGTAAAACTTGAACGACTTTGTTTTGTTTTTTTAAATGATGGTTTACTGTTTGGTTGAAAATGTAACTATTTTGTTGAAAATTAATTTTTTTTGCTAAAAATTCATAACTTTTGGTTTAAAATTTAACTATTTGATTAAAAATGAACTATTTGGTTAAAAATTCAACTATTTGGTGAAGAATAAACTTTTCTGTTGAAAAATCATATTTTCGGGTTGAAAATTCAACTGCTTTGTAGATAATTTGTCTCTTTGGTTCAAGAATTCAACAATTTTGTTAAAAATTGATGTATTTTGTTGAAAAAAAATTTTGTTTGTATAAAATTAATTTTCTTGGTGAAAAATTAATATTTTTTTCTATAATTCGCGAAAAAGTGCCAGTTTTTCCACCTTTTTTTGGTGTAAAAAGTGACCGATTTTTGCTCGATGACGTGGCGCATGCGCAGTGCCGACCTTTCCGGGCAACAGTGACAAAAGTGGACAGATGCAGTGGCAAAAGTAATTGGACAGTGATAAAAGTGAGGCACAGTGAAAAAAGTAAATGTTATTTCGGGTGGGTTCGTGCTGCCTCGGGTGTACTCGTGCATCGTGCGCAGCCAACTTCATTCTGTTTTCCGACTCTCGTCCCTAACCTAAAATCAATTTCCTGAAAATTATCGAGTTGTGTATTTTGTATGTATTTTGTCACTTGGCAAAAGCAAAAAAACACCGTCAGTTTCTCCGAAAATACTGTGCTTGGTTTTTTTCACGAAAAATCGGAAATTTTGAAGCCCTCAACTTTATGGGCCAACTATTCAATTGTGAGAACCAGCTTCTTATTTCTGCCATATTATTGCCATGGTTTTGATAATTGCCATTGTCATTGTTGCATCAATCGACAAAAAATCGCCTTCTTTTTACATAAAAAACAGGTAAACAAAATATAGCACTTTTGAACAAATTATAGAAAAAGTATCGTGTCCCACACATTGAAAAAGCGACGATTTAAACTCGTGTGATAGCCACCCTCGCTCCGCTCGGGTAGCTAACTTCAAACTCGTTTTAAATCTCTCGCTTTTTCAACTTGTAGCACAATATACCATTTGTTGAAAATTGACCTTTTTTGGTTGAAAGTTGAACCACTTTGTTAAAAATTCTGTTTTTATGTGAGATTCACTTTTTTTGTTGAAAATTTAACTTTTTTTTAAATTCGTTTTGTTTAACATTTGTCTTTTTTGGTTAAATACAACTAGTTCATGGTTCAAAAGTGTTCCCTTTCCTTTAATCTATTTGTTTGTTTTTAGTTTCATAATAATGTAAAGACCAGTTAACAAACTGATTGTTTGAAGAATGTAGTATTGCTTATAACTATCTTCTTTTAGATAATTGCTAGAAAGTAGCATTTTTTTTTAATTTTGAGCTTTGCTTTGGCTTCTTAGTTACGAACAAATAATAAATACACAATAGAGAAAATAATTTTTCAAATAATCTTTCTTATAGTGAATATGTTTTTCTGAATTAAAACAGGTATTTGAAATATTCCTAAAATTTTCTATATGGAATAAAATATATGAATGTGAATTTTTTTCTTGAAGTAGTTACCGAAAACTAAAAAGTCAAAGAAAAGCTTAAAATTCCAGAAAAACCCACAACTTTCTAGCATTATTCTAAGAAAAGATAGTTATGAACCAAATTGAATTTTTGAACAAATATGTTTGCAACTTGCATTAATAATTATCTCACTAAGTAAAAAGTGGACAAAAAGATAAAAATTTAAAAAAAAACCGTAACTTTCTAGCATTATTCAAAGAGAATGTTATTAAAAATTATGAATTTTATAAACAATTATGTTTGTTAAATTGAATTAATGATTACCTCACTAGAATTTGAAAGTGGACCAAAAGTGGAAAATATTAGAAAAACTGCAACTTTCTAGCATTATTCTAAAAGAATATTATTGTAAATAATAAATAGTTCCAACAATTGTCTTTTGTTAAATTTAGTTGATTATTGCCTCGGTCTAACTGAAAAGTTGAAAATTAGTTGAAAAAATCAGATAAAACCGTGAATTTCTAACTTTATTCTAAGAGAAAATGGCTATGAAATATAATAAATTGTTTTAATATTATATTTGAAAATCTAATTATCACTATAAAGTAATATTTTATGCACTACACAAAATTTTTACTAAACGAAACCTCAAAAAACTAATAGTTAGCGCCAAAAACTTGCAATACCCAAGTTTTAACTTATGGGGTTTATTTAAACCCCTATAAAATAGACTTATAGGGGTGGAATTCGAAAATAAAGTTCTCATTCGTATTCTATGGCTGATTTTGAAGAGAAATTTTCAGGATCAACTCGATATATATAATATTGACAATTCTGAATACAATTTACAAAAATGTCTTTTTTTATGGGAAATACGTGTTAATCTTCATGGCGCTTGCGGAATTTTTGAATATCATTTTTTTTAAACGCATTCATTTTTTGTGGATTTCAACAAGTTTGGGGGAGATTTGCATGCAAATAAAAAAAAAATTGTGGACCTCTTTACTCCACGTGGACTTTGGCTAGACCCGCTAGACCCCCCGGCCTCCCTCGTGGACAATCGTGGACTTTTGCTTTTCGCGTTTAAAAATGCATTTATTTCTGTATAAATTTCATCTGTTTTGCTCAAAATTGCAACTGTTTGGTTAAAAATTATTCTGTTTCCGTAGAAAATGAAATTTTTTGTTCAAAAATCAATGTTTTGTAGAAAAATGTTATCTTTCGCTCAAAAATTCAACAAATTGGTAGAAAATATAACTGTATGGTTGAAAATTTATATATATTTTTGAAAATTCGTTTTTTTTTTAAATAGAAAATTCAAGTATTTGGTTTAAAAATTAATGTCTTTTGGTAAGAATTCATCTTTTTGGTTGAAAATGTAACTATTTGGTTGAAAATTCAACTATTTTATGGTAAGCTTATCTTTTGATTAAAAATGCAAATAACTGTTTGGTTGAAAATTCATCTGTTTTTTTGAAAGTTGAAATACTTTATTGATTAATAAAAAACAGTATTTAATTTTCAATTAATGAAAAAAATTCAAACCAAAAAAAGATGAATTTTTAACAAAATTAATTTTCAACCAAAGACGAATTTCCAACAAAATACATGAATTGCTACAAATATTTCTATAAATAATATGTGTTTGATAATATTTGGTAAAATATAACAATTTATATTTTCATAAACGAATTAGATGAACAATTTCCAAATATGTTGGAAGTTCAAGTACAACGAATTTTTTTCTTCCATTCAAATAGCTTGAGATTAAGTTGAAAGTCTAAGTTAGTCACAAACATCAATAAAAATGTATTAATAAATATTTTTAGAAACAATTGATCATAGTTAAGTATTAATTATAAAATATTCCAGGAATTTTCACTGAGTGAATCTTAGCATGCAGTGTTATTATTCATTCTCAAGCTATTTTGATTTAGAAACCGATTTTTTTCTACGTGTAACTGCCCAAAAATTTTAATTGGTTTATCTAAACTGTTTATAAGCATTTAAATTGTTATATTTGACCAAATATCATCAAAGATATATCACTTTTAGTAAGATTTGCATCAATTCAGAAATAAAGGGAAGTCCAACCTTGAAAATACGTCAAATTTAAATATTTTGCTTCACACCACACTATTTAGAACAATGGTTATTCTTAACTTTTCAATTATTGTGTGATTAAATGTAATTATTGCATTAATATGTACATTGAATCAGCCTAACTGTACAATATTCTAAAATTCAAAGTCATAAAGGTTAATGAATTTTAAATTTAAAACGTTAAAAAAAAATGAATAATATGTGAGATACTAACGTGTAAATTTTATCAATTTCAAATTCTGTGACCTAGACGAATTATTGCGAATTGATATATTAAAAATTGCAGTCAAATCTCACTTTTGAAACGTTAAAAATGGTGAAATTTGCGAAGTTTTCAATATCCAGTTTAAAACTCTTAAAAACTGAATGAATTTAAATTCTAAGCCTTCCAAAATAGAGTAATATATAGGCAATCTATGAATGAGCATTGAATACAAAGGGAGTATAAGTACAATGGATACTAATTTCAAGATCTCAGGTATGTTCGCCTCTACTCCGACGCCAGATATGCTTGGCAAAAGCAAGTGAGGGGTAACTCGCATAGCGCAATGGTGGGGGTATACTTAGCAGGTAAACGAATGCGAGTCGGGCGATGCCCATGTCAGGCCGGGCGATCGTCTTTTCCTCCACGTCTACCTGCGTACCCTTCCCCTTCCAGTGTGCAACGACACTACATCTCACTGAATTCGATGTTCTTCGATGTTAGGTCCTTTGTCTTTCAACTTACCTATTTCTTCTTGGCCTATTCCTATATTAAAAATGCTAATAGGTCGACAAAATCCCTGACATTTTGGCGAGTTTGAAAATATAATCGTAAATATACTTAGATTCTCCATTATTCCGATTTGAAGTTTAAATTTTTGTAAGCTGTCAATAATAAATTCTTTTTAATTTTCTTCAATCATTTCTCATTAATTCTTATAATATTTTCTTTTAATTTTAATTAAGATAAAATTAAAACTTTTTTATTGATTTCAATTAAAAATTGAAAGTGTTCACTATCAAAATTTTTTCAAAATTGTTGTTAAACGTGTGATATTATTTAATCTAATGAAAGCCGATAAAGAAAAAAATCGTACCACGCGAATTTGAGAAAAAAAACTTTTTATTTTTAACCATTTGAAATCTCTTTTTTTTTAGAAACGAGTAACGACGCAAAATATAAACAGCAGTTCATGGTTCAAAAGTGTTTTTCCTTTCCTAAAATCTATTTGTTTGTTTTTAGTTTAATAACAGTGTGAAGACCAATTAACAAACATGATTGTTTTAAAATTTTATTATTACTTATAACTGTCTGAGAATATTTTTTCAAACAATCTTCCTTTTTGTGAATATGTTTTTCTGAAATAAAACAGGTATTTGAAATATTCCTCAAATTTTCGGTATGGAATAAAATATATGAATGTGAATTTTTTTCTTGAAGTAGTTACCGAAAACTAAAAAGTCAATGAAAAGCTGAAAATTCCAGAAAAACCCGCAACTTTCTAGTATATTAATAACTTGCATTAATAATTATCTCACTAAGTAAAAAGTGGACAAAATGTTAAAATTTAAAAAAAACTGCAAATTCCTAGCATTATTCTAAGAGAATATTATTATAAATAATAAATAGTTTAAACAATTGTGTCTGTTAAATTCAGTTGATTATTGTCTCGGTCTAACTGAAAAGTTGAAAAAATCAGATAAAACCGTGAATTTCTAACTTTATTGTAAGAGAAAATTTCTATAAAATATGATGCATTGTTTTAACAATATATTTGAAAATCTAATTATCACTATAAAGTAATATTTTATGCACACGAAACAATGTTTACTAAAACTTATGGGGTTTATTTAAAACCCTAAAAATAGACTTATAGGGGTGGAATTCAAAAATGAATTTCTCATTCGTTTTCTATGAAAGAGTAATTTTCAGGATCAACTCGATATACATAATACTGACAATTCTGAATACAATTTACAAAAATGTCTTTTTTTATGGGAAATACGTGTCAATCTTCATGGGGCTTGCGGAATTTTTGAATATAATTTTTTTTAAACGCATTCATTTTTTGTGGATTTGACAAAATATGGGGGAGATATGCATGAAAATTAAAAAAAAAATTATGGACCACCTTAGTCCACGTGGACTTTGGCTAGACCCGATAGACCCCAGGCCTCCCTCTTGGACAATCGTGGACTTTTGCCTTTTTCGTTTAAAAATGCATTTCTTTCGGTATAAATTTCATCTTTCTTGCTTAAAAATGCAACTGTTTGGTTAAAAATTATTCTGTTTCCGTCGAAGATGAAATTTTTTGTTCAAAAATCAATGTTTTACTTAATATTTACTTTAATATTTTACTTAACTTGGGACATTCCAGAAGCTAAAATTTGGCAACATTTAAAAACGTATTGACTAACTTCATACATTTGGTTTGTTTCTCAATCACATTTCTCCGAATTATCCTTCAATATTTTTGCACTCCCAGTCCGAAAGTATGAATAGTGTCATTCCTAGCTTGATTTGGAAACTCATTACCAACACAAATCATACGGATATTTTAAAACTTTCAAACTGAATGCGGCAAATTTGGAAAATAATTATTCTTCCTTTCAAAAATAATATGTTTGATATTGCCGGCTCAAGACGTTTTACTACTGGCAGTTTTCTTTTTATTCACGTCAACCCCAACCGAAATAGACTAATTTTCAAACCAAAGAAAGAAATTTCCAAAAAGAGATGAATTTCTAACCAAGTACGACTTTTCAGTCGATAAAGAAAAAAACTCTCAGTCAAAATGTTGAATTGAAGAATCAATAAAAAAATTCATAGATTTTTAAAATTATTTATTTTTATTTATTTTATTTTTTATTTTACCCACATCGTGGGTGTGGTGAGCCCACACTTGTAGTTATTTTACTTCAAGCTATCAACCAAGAAACACTACCCGAATCGGGAAGTGTCACGCCTACCCTGAAAGGGAAATGGCTTAATGGTATACATACATTTAATTTTAAGCAATTTTAAGGTAGAGACATTTTTTAAACATCAAATTTTGTTTTAAAAAATGATGTGAAAATTGTTCAAGAATCTAATGCAAATGTGTTTACTATCTTGGAACTCGAATTTTTCCTACAATTTTTTGACAATCCGGCAAAAGTGAGAAAATGCTTCAAAATCTTTAAGATTCTATTTTGAAAATTTTGTTAGATATATTTTTTTAATTAATTTTTCACAACAAAATCATTTTTAGTTTTCGTAGGAATTAAAAAAAAAATTGCATTCTTTCGAAAACTTTCAAAATGCTTAGAAAGCTTCTAAATGTAGTGTTCAGTATCTAGAAAAATCTACGTCTTGTTTTGAATGTTTCGATTTTTTTTCAAGTATTAAATTATTTTCGATCTTTCTAAAATCCTGAATATATCTCCAACTTACTACCAATTTTTCCGAACCATTAATTGACTAAAAATTTTTCAGTTTTTAATGAAAATCACGGTCTTTTTATTTGAAAAATAATTTTTCTAATCGAAAATTCAACTATTTCATGTTTCGTTAAAGAATGTTTCTTCAGTTGAAAATTCCTTAATTTTAAATATTATGTTGGAAATTTATGTATTTTGTTGAAAATTCAACTGTTTAAGAAAATTTTGTTGTTAAAAATACATGTTTATGGTTCAAGACTCACTTTTTTCAGTGAAAAAATCATTTATTCGGTTACCAGTTTCACTGCACTGAGAAAAATGGATTATACGAAGTGGATATTACAAGTTGAGAATAATACCCCGCAACGAAAAGTATTATATCGCGTATAATCTATAATCTTTTCCTAATATATGAAGATATTACCAAACATAATCTCAAGATGTTAGATTCTTATAATCTTCAGATATTAATTCGTAACATCTGGAGGTTATGAAACATGCATGCATGCGCGCGCAATTTCTGACCACTGAGCAATTTACGTTCAAATGTCCCGGAGCGTCCATTTTCAACATCATGACTTTCGCATTGTTGTCTCTGCATCCTTAAAGTTGCTCCGCGTGTTGTGTATTTCACACATTATGTGTATTGTATTAAATAAATAATACAAAGTGTTATCGAAAGTTCAACGACTAGACCCGGTGTATATTTTGAAAAGAAGTAAGTATTCAGATTCTTAATACCTTTTGTCACTAACACAAGTATCCATCACAAGACAAATAACCTAACCTCTTTCACTTATTTTGTTATTATACAATTACCGGTCTAGCTTTACTTAAGTATGAAATTATAAATTAATATTTATAGGAATCTTAATTTGCTGTGTTTTTTTATATAAAATGAATCAATTTCAATAGTAGATGAAATACTTTCGGTTTGCCTAGACACTTCGGTGAATAAGATAACCTTAAAATCGTTGACCAGATTTTTTTGCATGAGAGCAAACCAATTGAAAATCAAATACAACACTGAATGAAGCATTGTGTCAGACGGTACTTTCGTATTTGTTTCAAAAGTTTTAATTACTTCCCATTTCAATTTATTTATACACATCTAATTTATCCACCACAACTATGTATCTAATTCTATTTGGGAATATGCGTTTACATTAGCAATTGTAATTATTTTGGAGTTTTTTTTTATATGGAACATTCTTATTTTTCATATTATTTCCCATTAGTAATTATATTATTGCCATGAGTTGAGAATAATTTTATTTGTTTCAGATATTTTTAACTTTTAGTTTAAATATTAAGATGGATGAATCTGTGAAGGATCTTTTAAAGCTTTGGAATTGTGAAAGTTACATAAAGAATTTTGAGGGTAAATGTTTTTTTATAATTTTCATTTGAAATTATTCAGTTATTTCAGCGTAATCTGTTTCTCACTTGCACAATTGAAATCTAAATACCTTGATTATATTATATAATTAAATTTCAGGAAACAAAATTGATGCTGAAGCATTTTTACTCTTGACTGATGAAGCAGTAATTCATTTAATTCCGGAAATTGGACCTCGGTTAAAATTTATGAAAAACTTGCGCGTACAATTATCACAGGTATTTATATGATACAGTAATATAATGTTCGCAAGAATGATGTAAATTAAAATGTCAAATTTGAAAATAATAATATTTTTATGTTGAAATTTGGAAATATATAGGTATATATGATTTGAAAAAATATATTATATTTCTTGTCAAAACTCACATCCACAGGATGGCTGTCGATAAAAACTCGTAGAATAATACATACTTTAAATACTTTTAAGATAAAATAAAATAATAAACCAAATTTCGAATTTAAAAAAAAATAGAGATATATGTACTGAACGCTGATCTTTATTATAGGATGCGAAATGTCCTACGAACGTTTTACAAGAGAAGGTAAATCGAACAGAAATCTACCATGAAAGATTTCAGGCAGATTATGGTGAATTTATCCCTGTAAATTCAGACCTGCAGTTTGAACAACAACGTAAGATTTGTTTCATAGTCTCAAATATAGCGTTTTTATCAATTTTCTTCCTCAGGAAACAAATGTATAGAATTTTTCTTTTTATGTAGGCCTTATTTTCAATTGAATTATGTTTTCATTTATTTTTGAGCTTACTGGAATGTTTAATTTGAATCAGTAAAATAAACTTCAACTTTACTAGTATATTCAAGAACGAATTTGTTTTAAAATATAGTGCATCACAGTGGAATAGATCTGGACAATGATTTTGACGAAAACGGTGATCCGTTACTCCTAGAAACACGACGATCAATTAGCCCACAAATTGCTGAAGATTTTACTAGAAAAAAACAAAAAGTTTCAAGTTCGATTATTTTGTCTACTACCGAAATTAATGGCAAAGAAATACAGGATGATGCTTCGGCATCTGAAGCTTTCCCAAAGCAATCAAGTGGGAGAAACTCACTCGAAATTGATATAATTGATACCAGCAATCGTATTATTGGGAGAGCATTATTGGACAAATCGCAAAACTTAATTTTTCCGAATGTATGTATAAACTGCATCATTCTCGTATATTAATAATGGGCTTTCTTTAATTTCTTTTTTTTATTGGGCTCAGTTTCTATAAACAGCCTTAGTTACGAATATATTTTTGATAATACAGGCCTGAGATTGTTAAAAAATACGTCGGTAGGCTCTAGGACCTCTAGGTAGATGATTTGGGATTGAGGAGTAAAAATAAGTACTCGATCATCTATCGATCTATCGATATCGATCATATATTTATCTCGCGCTTCGCGCTCGATTATGTATTCACCTCGCGCTACGCGCTCGGGCGTATTTACATCGCGCTTTACACTCGGCTCCACTAGATTTTTGAACTTCGTGTTCGACTTCGATGAAAAAAAAAGTTTGTTTGCAAATATTATAAAATTATCAAAACCTCTACATATCAAGTGATTGTTAAATTTGTTTTTATTTTAGACTGAAAAGGAACTTTATTTACTCAAGGTTCTATCGACCTTAAGGAACACATTCTCATCCAGACACTCGCGCTCGATATTTGATTTGAAAATCATTTGAACTTTGCGTTCCACGCTCGGTTCTGTGCACCGTATGATAGAAACAAAAAAGTTTGAGCGCACTTACTCTCTAAATCTTAATTAGTGAAATTTCACTAATTGATAGTGAAATTTCACTAATTCAATTAGAGAGAAGTCGGTCACTAACGATTAGTAGAAAACTACTAATTTGATTAGTGGAAATTGTCCACTTATGAAATTAGTGAAATTCCACTAAGCAATTAGTAGTGCGTGCCATTGCAGTGTGTACTAATTGATGAGTGGAAAGTCACTAATTATACAGTGAAAATGCACTAATTGTTCAGTGAAAAAATGAATACCTTCAAATAAATATAAATTGAAAGGAGATCATAAAGAATGGTAGAATACAAAAAATATCCACTGTCATAAATTCATGTAAGTTTTATTGACAATAAAACGGAAACTTTAAAACGAAAAAGTACATAGATATTCAATGATGTTGTGGTTTTGGCCAGGTGATAGTAATTAAATAAATTGATCTTGAATTACTTTTTGTCTACTGGCCATAGTTAAATAAAACAATACTATGATAATTTCAGGGTGGCCGCTGGACCGGGAATTTTATGACACCGGGAAAAACTGGGAAATAACAGTGAATTTATTTTTTGACCAGGAATTTGACAAATTATGATATTATTCAGTTTAGAATGCGTAATTCAAAAATCTTCCACTTTAAAAATTTTCCATTTTAGATTTTAATTTTTAAGCGTACATTTTAATTTAAAGAATTTATACTGTACTTTGAAGATTAAAAAGTGAGTGATAATTGATTTTATAAGACGATTGGAAATCAGTTCTCAATTTCCGAATTTCCAGATTTTTGCTTTAAAAATTAAACTGTTTCAATTGGAAAGTCTTGTTAGTTAAACAAATGTAAACACCCTGTTGAAACTTTATATACTGTCTAGTTTCAATTTCAAAATAACTTCAAAATGATATATTCATAATTGAAAGCTTTTATTAAATTTTAAATATTGTTTCAGTCTAAAATATGCCATTTTTAAACAATTCAATTTCGAATTTTTCAATTAAGATAAAGAACAATTACTTTATATTTAGAAATATCTGACTGTTCATTTAAAATCAGTAATTATAAATCAGGTATTCAAAACCAAACAAAAAAACTAAACTTTGAACGTTACGTATAAATAATAATTGAACACTTATTATTCTTAGAAAAAATTCGAGTAAGTTGAAGCGATATTCAGAAGTTTTGAAAAATTCAGAATTAATTGAAAATTTGAAATTATTTAGAATAATTTAGACGAAGTGTCTACCTGCTGACAGACTAATTTAAAACAAAATATAGATTTTTGCAGAGTTCAAACGAAAAATTTAGAAGCTTTTTAAGAATTGTGAAAGGCTTCAAAAGAATAAAAATCATTTCCTTAAGATTTCTAGGAAAATTGAAAATGATTTTTTATTTTTACAAATTAATTTTAGGAAAATATTGAGAGATTTACGAAATTTCTAAAAATTAATGTGAAAGCATTTTAAGAATTTTTAAACTATTTAAAATAAAAGTACTAGCTTAAAATTGCTAAAAATGATATAATTCTCAAAAAATGTTAATTCATTGATTGATTCTTTAAATTAGAGCATTAAAAATGATAACGTGGATTTATATTTTTGGAACTGAATCTAAATCTTTGAACTCGACAATTTATAAAAGTTTCAAATTTTGGATTTGACGGTTTAACTGCATTCAATTTGAAATTGTTCACTTGAAAAGTGTTACTAGCTTCCATTTTATACGTGTAAATTATTGAGCATTTGAATGCGAAATTTTGTAATTGAAAAACTTTGAAACTTCAAGTTTAAAAGTTTAAAATTCAAGAGTTCCACTTTGAGTACTTCGAAATTTGCAGCTCAGTTTTTATTACTTCAAATGGAAAATTTTTATTCTTAGAGTTCAAATTTTTTAATTTCATTGACCGTGAAAAATTTTGGTGACCCGGGAAAAATCTGGAAAATGACCGGGAATTTTTTGCTTTGATTAAAACGGCCACTTTGTAATTTATCATTTTCATATTGCCTATATGATCGAGTTTTTAAGTTTTTTTAAAAAGCTCGTAATCCTGACAACACATCAACTCTCTCTTTTATTTCTTTTGCACTTCCTAAATAAAATTTGGAACATTTGATGATTCTGGTAGTAGGCGAAGAAGATCTGGGCTTGGAATGGTACTCTTTAGTCGATTAACGTTGTCGATTCCTTGCCTATTGACACCAAAATTATGTAGTTTCTGCGATCTGCAAATGAATAACCTTTTTCATATTGCTAGACGAAGTACCCTTATTTGACTACGATTTTGTATTGCTTTTTCCCGTAGAAAAATTGGGATTGAGCAATATTTCTGCCAACATAGCAAAAGCTCTCAGGTGAGTTAGTATAAAAATATGATTGCGGAAAACAGCAGAGATCATTAAAGTTACATTTTCATTTTGAAAACTGAATTTTCAGCAAATAAATTAAATTTTCAACCGAAGAACTGAATTTTTTCAACTGAAGTGATGTATCATCAACAACAACAAAATCAATTTTCAACTAAATACAGGATTTATCAACCTAAATGATGAATTTTTTACAAAACAAAACAATTCCTACAAAATAGTGTAATTTTGAACCAAAAAAATTAATATTTGACCAAAAATAGAATTGGTGAATTTTCAGTATAAATTTTTGACTGAAAAGAGAATAGTTCAATTTACAGTTGAAACAATTAATTTTGTAATAAAAAAACTTGTTTTTAACCAAAGAAATTAATTTTCAACTAAAATGATAAAGCATAATTCATTTTCAACAAAATAGCTCAATTTTTAACAAACGTAATGAGTTTTCAACCAAAAATAGAATACGTAAATAAAAATAAATTTTTAACGAAATAGAATAAATTTTAAACGAAACATTTCTATTTTTAATCAAGAAAATTAAATTTTTTATTAAAAAAGATGAATTTTCGACCAAATGTGAAGTTATTTCAAAACTAAAAATAGTTTATAAAGTTTCAATTGAACGTTTACATTTGTTAAACTACTAAGGCTTTCGAATTGAAACATTTAAATTATTATCGTTAAAATCTGTAAACTCTTTAATTTTGACATTTTTATTTTCCACTTTTAATACCTTGAGGAAAGTTGAATTTAAAAAGTCATAAATTAATTTATGTTTACACTTGATGAACTAAAAACTTTTTTCATCAGAAATGTTCAATTTCAAACACTTTTAATTGTTTGCTCTTCAAAACTTTTTCAAAAATTTGTTAAATTTTCTGTCAAAAAATGAATGGTCATTTCTCGGTGTTTCCCGCTCTCAAAAAACTACCAATTTTTTCGCGAATTTTAAAATCGACATTCAGTGTTAACCCTGATAAAAAGCGTTCCCGGTAACAGTTGATATCAAAGAACAAAAATATATACCAAAAATATATACTTATTGCATTCTACCTAAAATATATTGTTCTACACTCAAGTTTTGTCATTAATAATGTTTTTATACTTATCCAAATTCTTGACGAATCTTTATGTAAATAAGGCATCTGTGTCTTGACACAAATCATTCGCCAACTCTTGTGCGGTGCGCTTTTCAGCCTCATCAAAGCCTTTGGACATTTTCGCTGGAAAACGACAATGATCCACCTAATAATAACTAAAATAAAAAACTTTGTTAATATAACACATCCTGTGTATTCCTAATTTTTTCTTGTTTCATTGGAATCATGGGAATTAAAAGTTTTGTTTTGATAAACCCAACCTCAAGTTAAATTATAAATTAAAATTATTTTAATAATTATAATGTGATATTATAATATCATACAATTTAATCATTAGATTAATATATGTTTGATCATTGTACTTACACAATACCAGCAACATAAATCGTTTCATGAACAAAATTATGAACTATACAATTTAACACTTTTTGTGACTTCACGATAACACAATGCGAACCTCAAATAGCGTGGCATCAAGTGGCGCGGAATGTCATATGAGGAAATGACTTCTGATTGGTCGAAATCGTTGCAGTTCACTAATTCGTTAGTGATCGCGCTAGGTTACTAATGAATTAATAAAGCGAAGCTACTAAATAATAGTGAACCATGTTTACTAATTGAGATTAGTAAAACTCTGACTAATTTAGTAGTTAAATATTTACTATTTTAAAAGTAAAACATCAAAATATTACTATTCGGTTAGTGAACCATACATTTACTAATTCAACTAGTGATATTTTCATTAATTCATATTTAAAGAGTGGGAATTTCAATATTTTAGGACAGCACATTTATTAACTTGGATCATAGTTCGTAATATCCTGGATATTAGATTTTAGGATCTCGGATTATAGATTTTAATATCTTGGATTATAGATTCTAACAATCTTGGATTTTATGTTTTAATATCTTTAGATTATAAATTTAAAAATCTCCTATTTCAATTTATAATCCAAGATTTTATCCGGTATTATCTATTCTTTAATATCTGTAGATTTTAGTTCGTATAATCTGGATCGCTGTCCCATAGTTAATAGTCCAAGATTATACCCGGTAACATATTTTTAATTACCGGGTATAATCCATTTTTCTCAATGTGCTCAGTTGAAAATATGTTTTTATCTAGTTAAAAATAAATTTTTAAACTGCAAATGCAACTGTTCCACGCTCTAATTCGGGCTGTAGCACATTTTTTCTCGTTTCTCCAAAAATTTATTTGACCAGTACAATCGACAAAATTTAACACCAGAAATTTATTAATTAACCTGGTCAACAACCTAAAATCTGCTTTGGTACTGATTCAAAATTTCTATAGTTAGATTGGAAAAAGGACACTTTTCAGATTGACTCCATGAAAATTCTATACATTCTGCTTTTTATGTGTTAAAATAGTAGTTTTAATTGACTTTCATAAACAAAATGATTAAGCAGTAAAAAATGTCTGATGTTTGTTAAGGAGTTTCTAAATTAAACTAGGAATTACACTCTTTATACTTCCGGACTGGGAGTGAGAAATTATTTCAGGATAATTTTGAGAAATGCGGTTGTTTGAGAAATAAACAAAATTAATCAGTCGAGGACTTGCAAAGAATGTTGAATAAACTTAATACATGCATGAAGGACATGGGACTCAAAATTAACGTAGCGAGACATGGACCTGTCAAGAAAAAGACAGGGGTAAAATTAACGCGATCGGCAGGAAACCTCTGCGCATAATATGCGGGAAAACACTGCTGGGCAAAGTCCGACACGAGACAATCCTCAAAGAATGTGGTGCAAAAGAGACAATAGTTGACATATGGGAAAGAAATCAGTTAAGATGGTTCGGACATCTTGAAAGAATGAAAGATGAACGACTGAACAAACAAGTGTATAAAGGTAAAGTAAATGGCAGAATGCCCAGAGGTAGACCGCCGAAAGAATGGTTAGAATCTGTAAATGAGACGTTAATCCGAAGAGACATAAGAAGCCATAGAAACACGAGAGCCTGCATGAAAAAATGCATGGACGTGAAGGAAGCTAGAGTAGTATGCCAGGACAGAAAAGTGTGGCGACAAATAGTTTGTAAACAGAGTGACAATAGAATGAATGACGCCTGAAACAAAGACCTTGGAAACTAATGGGCCCAAGTGGGGAACCATACATAACAATTTTGTGAGGCTCTTCACTTGGGGTGATCGCTAGAACGATTGATCAGCAACCTGGGTCGGAGCAGTGTTGCGGAATATACGTATCATTTAAATAAATAACACGAGAATTCCAGATCAATCTAAAATATCTATACCTAACACCTATATACCTTATACCTTTTTACCTAACTATACACCTATATACCTATTTAACCCCTACCTATCTACTCTATACCTATATACCCATATACACACCACTATTTTCCAATCGAGCAAGTCACGCCTACCCCGAAAGGGAAATGGCTTGATGGTATAATATGATGTTAGTTCATAAGTTCTCAAATGTGGCCAAATTTTAGCTTTCGAAATTTGCTAAGTTAAGTGAAATATTGCACCAATAAATTGAAGCTACTTCAGTGGATTTGAGTAAAATATAATGAAAAATTTTTCATAAAATTTCACATACATAAACTTGAATACTTCTTCTTTAATTTTTAACTTTTTAATTCAACTAACATATCGTTGGAATCGTTATAATTCGCAGATTAAAAATTTTATTATTATAAATTACAAAGTAAAAACTTATGGCGCGCGTCTGTTGTTTCTCGCGCTTCGCGCTCGATAATATATTTATTTCGCGCTTCGCGCTTGATAATGTATTTACCTCGCGCTACGCGCTCGGTGATTGTATTTCCCCCATTTTGTGCACAGGCCTTTTAAAATTAAAGGTCAAAACATCGACAACTGTAATTTGGTGATTGTGAACTATCTTTTGTCAGGTATCTCGTGTTTTGCACGTATCTCGTGCTTTGTCACGTATTTAACAAATACGTATTTTTGTTTCGATAGCATTTTTGATGGATGAAACAAAAACTACTACAAAGTCTTCTTTTAGACTTTGCACGTATCTCGCGCCTTTAGGCATAATATTAAAATTTTCGATTTTTGCATACCAATTTCGATAAACAAATTAAAAACGACGAGTTCTGTTAAAAAATGGTTTTACAGAAATGTTTTATGAATTTTCAAACGCTGAAAATCTTCCACCAATTTTTCCCCATATTTCGCGTCGTTTGGCTCAAAATTTAAAATTTTGATTTTTTCGGAGTAATTTCCGTAAATGAAACCAAAATGACCAGTCTCATCAAAAATGGTTTCAATAAATTTTGTAGGACTTTTCAAAGTACTTTTTCCTTCTCCAAAAGCGTTTCCATGTTTCGTGTTGTTTGGCTTCAACTTAACATTTTCAATTCTTTCATAGTATATTCGGTAATTAAAACCAAAATGGGGTATACTTCCGAAAAGGTCACCCAAGAATATTGATTTTATACTTGGCCTAAGCGTTCTTTTCAGACCCTAGTTGATCGCACTAAAAGGATTTTTGGCGCAAATCAATATAAATAAAGTTATTGATAATTTTGAACTTTTTATTGGATTTCGCAGGGAATTTAGGCTGGGTGAACACAGTTAGAACACTTTTGTATTTCACTATAAATGCTGTTTATTGTTCAATGTAACACTCGTACAAGACGCGTTTATACTCTCGCTTCGCTTGCCGTTTTCGTACTACGTCGTGACTGCATCACGCTTCTCTGCCAGCACGGAGCTACCTCGGTCGCTCATGCGCACACTACACTATTCAGTGCCGTATCAAGGAAGCCGGTTTCCAACACTCCCTCCCTTCCTTAATGCTGCACGTCTTTTCATCTAATTTTAATTCTTCTAATATTGTCTTCTAATTTAAATATATATTCTTCTTAATCTTCCCATCGCTTTTCATCCAAAGTCTCTTGAGTTTCTTTCGTCTAATTCCAGTTCTCTATTCCTTGTTTATTAACTTCTAATTTTATACTCTTCTTTGTCTCCTAATTTGTTCTTCATCTTTTTCATCTTTTCATCTTCTATTTATCTGTGAACATAAAGAAATGATAAATACTGCTCTAATGTATAATCTGTTTCACCTATCTTATTCTGAATTCATTAACTTATTTGTGAGGTATTTATGACTGTTGTCTGGAAGTGGCTTTGTCATGATATCTGCTAGATTCTATTTTGATGATACCCAATGTACTTTAACTATACCTCTGTCTACACATGCTTTTATATAATCCCCGTGAGTCTCAGCTATATGTACTTTTCGTCCTAATTTTTCTCTAATTTCTAAATTTTCATTTATCATCTCTATGCTTTCATCAAAATTATTAAGTTTATGACAACCGTCTTTTTGTGTACAGTCACCTGCTGATTTATTGTCGCACCAAATATTCACTGGAAAGAATGTTTTACCTAAGATGTCTCTGGTAGCTTTGTCTAACGATATTAATTCTTGACAAACATCGCTCATGGCGAAATATTCTGCCTGGCATGTAGATAATGTTACGTATAATTGTTTATGACTTCTCCATGCTACTAAATCTAACATGCATCTAACCTCTCTAGGTTTCCCTTATATACGAGACCCGTTTCTAAAGTCCCTCTTATATGTCCCTCTTATTCCTCTTTACTCCAATCCAATCTTCTTCTGTTGGGTTGACTTGTTTTCTGGCATAGAAGTTTACTGCATGAGCTATGTCAGGTCTTGTTGCGTTTGGCAAGTACATTAAACTACCTATAGGTTCCCTAAATGGTACATTGTTAAGTTTTTCTTTATTTCCTATTGTCCAGGTATCTTTTTCCCTTTTAGTTTCTCTATTTTTCACCTGTATAGTTATCATGGGTGTGTTTTGAGCTTTGCTTTCGTCCATCTTGAATTTCCCTAAAATCTTCCTTGAATAATCCCTCTGTTGTATCCTCATAATTTTGTTATTCCTGTCCCTCTGAATATTCATTCCTAGAAAACTCTTTGGTTCGCCTAAATCTTTCATTTTAAAAACTTTGCTTAGATCTTCTTTTATTTCTTCTAATTTTCTCATATCGTTACTGGCTACCAACATATCATCTACATATAATATTAACACTGCCATTCTATCTTGCTTTCTCCACGTGAATAAACACGGTTCATGTAAATCATTCTCTAATCCCAGTTTAAGCACTTTCTCTGAAAACTTTTTGTTCCACCTTTTGCCACTAATTTTTAATCCGTATATTGCTTTTTCTAATTTACATACTTTATTCTTTCTAGTTTCATTTTTGCATTCTAATCCTTCTGGTATCTCCATATATATTTCTTCCTCTAATTTCCCATTCAGATGGGCTGTTTTTACATCTAATTGTCTAGCTTCTAAGTCGTATTTGTTTATTATGGCTAATACTGATCTAACTAATGGTAACCTTGATACTGGGGCATAAGTTTCTTTTAATTCATATTCCTTTTTATCTTTAAAACCTCTGATCACTAATCTAGCTTTAAATCTAATTTTTCCATCTTCTTCTATTTTCTTTTTGAATACCCATTTTGAATCTATTATATTTACTCTACTCTCATCTTTCATTATTTTTGGTCGCTCTATTAAACTCCAAACATTATTTTCTTCCATTGATCTAAATTCTTCTCTAATTGCTTCTTTCCATTTAAATTTGTCTTTACTTGTAATAGCTTCTTGGTAATTTACTGGGTCTTTGTTTATTATCGCAATCAACGCGTGTTTTACCTCATCTCTTTCTAATTCTTTATTAATGTCTAATTGTCTATCTAAGTTGTTTTTGTTTTTGCCTGTTTCATCTATATTTCCTGATTTTTGAGCATAACTGCTTTTTCTTTTCCCTGATTTTGCTTTTCTTTCTATTAACTTTCGCTTCTTCGTTTGTGTTCCTATTTGTTCATCTGATACTAATTTTTCCTTTCGCGGTCTTCCTCTTTTTTTCTTAATTTTAACTTCTTCTTTCTGTGTCTCTAATTTTTCTTCGCATCTAAACTCTGTCATCCAATTTTCATCCTCTACTATTTCTCTCTTATCTAATTGTTGCTTTTTATGTGTGTCTCTATAAGTCAATTTTTCATTAAATCTGACGTGTCTCGATTCTAAAAACTTTCCTGTGGTTGGGTCCCACAGAATATATCCTGTTCCTGTATACCCTACAAAGATGGACTTAATAGCTCTCTCAGTAAATTTTGTTTCTATTTTTGGGACTTTGATGAAAGCCACACAACCAAATCTTCTAATTTTGTCAAAGTGACAATTAATATATTTTGTGAACTTCTTAAGTGGGATCTCGAAATTTATGGACCTATGAGGTGTTCTATTATAAATGTGTATTGCAGATTCGGCTGCTAATTCCCACATGCTTTTGGGTAACCCTGAGTCAAACATTAATGCTCTTATTTTCTCTTGTAATGTTCGATTGAACCTTTCTGCCGTACCATTCAATTCTGGTGTGTATGGGGGTGAAAATTCTGCCTCTATACCTTCTTTTTCTAATATTTCTAATATTTTTCCTCCTATGAACTCTTTTCCTTGATCTGACCTAATGTAGCAAACTTTTTCGTTTTTCCCTAACAGATTTCTAGTGTTTCGCAAAAACCTTTCTAAATATGTCCCTGCTTCATTTTTGTTTTTCATTGTATATGATCTCGCTAATCTCGTATAATCATCTATAAATACTATTATGTACTTTTTCTGCCCTGGGTGTGATGTGGGTTTTATTGGTCCCATTATGTCTGTGAAATGGTAATTTTTTCATTTTCGCGATTATACATATTTCGCATTCTAGGATTGATTGATCAAATTGTATATTTTTAAACCCATCATCTAATTTTTGTAAGCTTTTCAAATAATTCAATGAAGCATGGCCTAGGCGTACGTGCCATAACATTGCCTCATTTATTTTTGTTAATCTGTTTTGTTCTACTTCTAATGGGTTGTTTATATACATATCCCTGATATTATCGATTTCTTCTATCCTATCTACTTCTAATACCTTTCTATGTATGATTGGTTCGATGAAATCATTTTCTTTCTTTGTATTGTTATGTCTTTTATCTGAATGTTCGTCTTTTTCTGAACTACCTTCATCCTCCCTCCCAATCTCAGACGCATCGCATTCTAATTCGGAATCATTATGTTCGCTATCTACTCCCTCCGAAATTAATACTCTAATTGATTTGTTATGCGTCTGTGATTGTTCAGGTTGTTCATTCTTATTTATCAATTTCGCACTACATCTAAAACTCACGTATTCAATATTTTCTGCATCTTTAGTTGTTTTCATTGCAACTTATGTAACTATCCAGTTTGGACTAACGTAAACTCCTTCTAAAATTTTTTCATTTGTTTCTTTATCAAATACTTCAAGTTTTTCATTATCTAGATATATACCTAACCCGGAATCTGCAAAACATCTGAGCGATATTAGGTTTTCTGCAATGTCTTTAGCAGCTATTACGTTTGTCAATTTTATTTGTTTTCCTTCTGTAGTATTCGATTGGAGAAATAAGTTCCCTTTTCTATCTATTCTAATATCCGCTGATTTATTTTTATTAGCGCTTTTGATAAACACACCGGTACATCTTTTAAAATCGCTAAGAATTAAGCTTTCGTTTATGAAATGTTCAGTTGCCCCAGAATCAGCTATGAAATTTATTTTATTTTCCCTTTCTGATGTATTTGTTTTATTTATATTATCAGAATCTCTTATGTGATTAGTCCTAAAAGTTATTTTACCTTCTGTATTCTTCCATGAGCTCTTCTGATTGGGCCCCTTTCTGTCCCCTGGTTTTCTTTGGTCGACGTTATCTTTATTCTTATCTTCTTTGCAATTTTGTTTTGTTCCGTCGAAATTTTTGTTGTATTTCGCCCCTCTTCTAAAACTGCCTCTATTATTTCCTCTAAAACTACCTCTATTATTTCCTCTAAAATTACCTCTATTATTTCCTCTAAAACTACTTCTGAATTTTTGAATTTCACCTCTATTTTGATTCACTCTGGTTACATACCTCGTGTTGTGTCCTCTTCCTCTACCTCTAGATGTGCTTGACCCTTTTTGTTGGCAGTCATCCCCTTTGTGCTCTGTTATCTTTTGACAATAATAACAGAACCAGAGACCGAAAACAATAAGTGGGCAAGTATTCGATGTATGGACAGTTTTATTACACCTGTAGCACCTTCCATCAGGCCCCTGTTGCCATCTTGGTATGGTGTTCGTTAAATTGGCGACTGTTTCGTCCCATGCCTTTTTATCAGTTGCCTTTTCTGCCCCTAACTGTGATAAAAGTATTTTCATTTCCTCTAAATTCATTTCTTTTAGGTCTGATTGTCTCCTCATCAAGTCTACTGAACGTAGTTCAGGTATTACACCAGAAACAGCCTGGTAAAATGCTGATCTTTTCTCTTGCTCAGTTAAGGGCACAGCTCCGTTACAATTTTCGTATGTTCTTATAATTGAGTCAAACTTTTCACAGAAATCAAAAATTTTTTCTTTGGGTTTCATTTTTAATTGATAGAGCTGTGTCCTCACTGATGCATGCGTAACATTCACCTATACTCTTTTTAATTCTTTTAATTTTATTATTATGCTCTTTGGGTCTTTTACTTCAAAAATTCTTTTATGGTAACTTTCATCTAAATGGTTTATTATTATATCTCTAACTATTCTTTCTCTTTTTTTATTTGTTTCTTCATCTAAATTTCTAGGTTTTGGAATTTTTTCGTCTACTACGTCTAAAAGATTGTTGGACATCAATTCTGATTCTAGATAATCTAACCATAAATTCATATTAGATTCTCTAGTTAATTTGTAATCTCTTTTTATGTATATTTTTGTCATATGATTTTCTGTCTCTAAAGATTTGTTCAATTGATTTGTATTATTCATTGGGTTGGCTCTAACTTCTGGATTATTTATTCTGGTGGAGGGAGTGTTTACTTTATTTTTGTTTTTATTAACATCTAAATTATTTACCTCTAAGACTCTAATTTTGGCTTTCTCAGCATCTTCCGTTGCTTCTGCCGTTGCTCTGAGTGTGGTCAACATTTTGTTTGAGGCTTCTAATACCTCTAGTAATTTGGATGTTGTTCTCTCTAACGACTCTATTAAGTTTTTCGCTGCTTCTTCTGACGTTTTTGTCTTCTTCATTGATACGTTCTTTTTCTTCTTTGGTTGTGGATTTTCTTGCTTTTGCAAACTCTTCCCTGTTTCTTCTAACTCACTGTCTTCTTCAGTTTCTTCTTCTAAGTCTGACCCTTCTTCTAAGTCTGTCCCTTCTTCTAAGTCTGTCCCTTCATCTAATTCCATTACTTCTTCAGTTGCTTCTACTTCTTGTTCTTTTAATTCCTTTTCCTTTTTCTCTTCCATTTTGATTTCTAAAATTGAGATAAATGTCTTTTATGTTACGTTTTATGCTTGTAGCGTTTATGATTTGTGAATCATCATTGTTATTTTGTGAATATAAATTAATTTAATTTTCATTCACTTGGAACGGTCCATCCCAACTCGCCCCTGCCCCGACAGACGCACCCCGTCTCCGTCAGACCTCACGCACTACAGATGAGAAGACAAGGAGAACGGGCGGCCGTGCACGTATACCGTGCCCGAGGCGCGCCAGTAGTGACCCACCAATTTTGATAATTATTATTATATGTAATTATATTCGTTGACATACATACACATTTAATTTTGATTTGTTTTGGTATTAAACATTTAAGATTTCAAGTCTCTTATATAATCTAATCGTATAATGTTCTTTTGTTTTTGCAAAGAAACCTCAAAAGCCTCTAGTCTGTCTTTAGTCTAATTTATAATGTTGCTTTATTTTCATAAAGAAACCTCTGAAACTTCTAGTCATTCGTTAGTCTAATTTGTAATGTTCCTTTATTTTCATAAATAAATCTCTAAAACTTCTAGTCATTCTTTAGTCTAATTTATAATGTTCCTTTATTTTCATAAAGAAACCTCTAAAACTTGTAGTCATTCTTTAGTCTAATGTATAATCTTCCTTTATTTTCATAAAGAAACCTCTAAAACTTCTATTCATTCTTTAGTCTAATTTATAATGTTCCTTTATTTTCATTAAGAAACCTCTAAAACTTCTATTCATTCTTTAGTCTAATTTATAATGTTCCTTTATTTTCATAAAGAAACCTCTAAAACTTCTAGTCATTCTAAATATTTTCTACAATTTCTAATTTTCATTTTATTGTGTATGTGTTGTCTCTCCTTTGTCGTCACAAAAGGAATTTATTAAGTTTTATAAATTTTGTCAATATGCTTATTTTGATATTGGTTTATTTGACTATATGAAATTTGAATTTCACTTTTGACGCCTTCATGGTTGCCTTTGTAAGTCGTTATATTCATCTATGAGTCATTGTTCCTTTGCCTACACAAAGGAACCTCTAAACTTTCTAAATTTTGTGATTGAGTGTGTATTTGTATATGTGTGTATGTATTCTAGTGTTGTGTTCATGGTCAACTCTCACCCGTTTATATTGCTTTCCCATTCAAGGCCCCCATAGGCTCCCTCCCTCTCGGATGTCACCATACTTCTGTCTTTCAAGGCCCCCATCATATTTATTACATTCAAATTATTCTCTATTTTCGAAATTCACTCAATTTAAATTCTCTACGTCAATTATTCCAAAACATGCTATCATTTAAAATTCTTTTTGATATTTCTATCTTTACTTACCTTCTAAAAATCCCTCTAACTTCACGAACTCTCTTTTCCAGCACCATTTTTCGGTCCTCTAAAGTGTTTCTTCTAGTTTAATTCCGTCTTTAGTTCCGCTGAAATATCCTTCCTTTTTCACGTCGGTCGAACCGCTCCAGAATCCAACTTTACACTTTTGCACTTTTTTCACAGATTGCCTTTCAGCGCAGTTCATCTGCGTGAGCTGGTGCCTATAACCTATTAGATTTCGCAGGGAATTTAGGCTGGGTGAACACAGTTAGAACACTTTTGTATTTCACTATAAATGCTATTTATTGTTCAATGTAACACTCGTACAAGACGCGTTTATACTCTCGCTTCGCTTGCCGTTTTCGTACTACGTCGTGACTCAGTGTTCACAGATTGTGGGAGCTGGCGGCCCCCACCACGACTCCCGTGTGGGAGCAACACACGTAAACGCCGCGTGTCGGTGTGTCCCCACTCCGTCACTTGCTTCCACGCTCCCCGGCAACGAAAATTTGTCGGTTCGGATGATTTCACTGTCTCCTTCGTGCTCTTTCGTTTGATTTCGGTGGCGGCTTCGGGTCAGCCACGAAGATGGGTTCGGCGTTGAAGCCGAGGATGCACGATTCTTAACTTGTAATTTCTCATTCTCGGCGACTCGGCTATTATCAAGATTTTTCAGCTTTTTCAGATTTGGAGAAATTGGAGGGTTTGGAGGTTAGAGTCGACTTTTGTTTAGAAACAAAGTTTGACAACCTCAAAAAAGGTAAAAAAAGTTTTAAAAGATGATGATTATGTTTTTCAGGTATTATTATAGAATCTTTTCTAGTATAGGATCGTTATTTTATCGTTAATATTATCGTTATTGTTTAAAATAATTTATAAATTAGTATAAAATAATTATATAAAAATAATTATATAAAAATTTATAAATAATTTTTATTTATAAATAAAAAATTATTTATAAATTATAATATAAAAAGATTCTTCACGAAATTTAAGTTTTTCACTCATGAGAGTGTAAAATGGCAATTTTATTATTTTTAATGATATTTTTCTTTTCTAATTTTAAAATTTCATTATTTTGCAGCTAATATATAAATCAATAATTATTTGTAATAGAAACTGGGTATTAAAGTATTACAGAAAAATCAATATAGGAATAAATATTATCAGTGTCGATCAGACTGGGGAAAACCCGGGAATTTTTTTTAACTAGGAAAAACGGTGATAAACCCGAGAATTTTATTTAGGAACGGGGATTTTTTTTATTTCTTTGTAAAATCTACTTTTATCTACTTTATCTTCTTCTTATGCTTGAAAATTATAACTTCGTTTAATGTTTATTATACTTCAGTCTGTGATTGAGAATAAGATTGGCACGGTATAAAAATAAAGAAATAATAAATCGAATGTAATTAATTCTTATAAATATCACCATTTTTATGTACTTTCATAGGAATGATCTGAAATAGATCACAAATGAGGTTTGATTAAACTGTGTACAGGGGAAAATGCTTAATTTCAATGTTGTCAATAGCAAAACGAAGAAACAGAGTACATAATTTCTATTTTAAAATTTATGTGAGGGACAGAGGCAGGGTATATTAATTTCAATATTAAATAGGAGAATTACCTGAAATTAATTTTAAAGCTGGAATGTAAAAAAATAGTCTGAGTAAATCATTTATTTTTTATAAATTTGTTATCCCATTACCAAATACTTTAGTCTTCAAAACTGTTTTAAAAAATGAATTCACGTCTTCCCAATTTTCAGAGCTAAATAATTATTTTATTTTAAAAGGAATATTGTCTACAAAGCAAAAACTGTATTTTATTATTTTATAAATAAAAATTTTTTATTTTTTATTATTAGTAAAAAGAAAAAAAATTACTTCCAATTTTACTTTGTTTTACGTTCAATGGAATTTACTTTTAATATATACGAAAGAATTGTATGTATGTAAAAAAAGGTCTCGGTGGATTTGTGTGGGGTCCTTGTTTGAATCTTAGAATTTGCTTCAATTTAATAACTCAGAAATTATGTAATTCGATCAATTTAAATGTAGGATATTTTAGAATTCGGGATTCTTATTTTTCGTCATTGTTTTCGGCAATTAAAAATATTTTCGTTATTTTAAATGAAGGAAATAAATTTAAAATTTTTTTAAAATATAAAAAATAAAATAAAACAAATTGGGCCTATTTTTAAACGTTTAAGATTTAAGACTTTTTTTCATAGAAAGAATCTTTTGTCCACTAAATACAATGTTATTTTCCGGTTTCGGTAGCTACATTTAAGTTACAAAATAAGATAATAGAATGATCTATAGGGAATATAGTATAAGTTACTACAGGTTTTGAAATTTGTAATATAAGGAATATATTTTATAAGAAAAATTGAGGTTAGATTGATAATGTATATCATACTCAAGCCTCAAGTGGTTTTCAATTTTCAAATTTTGTATTTCATTTTTTAATTGATTTTAAATATTGTGAATTTAGAATGATAATAATTTATATATATTTTTAATTCAGTAAAATAATATCATTTCTTTTAATGGTATTTTCTTAAAGAAGCATGAAAACTATGAAACTATAATAGTCGATATTCATACTTTAAACCATTTTCAAAAGTTCTAAGACTTTTTTAAAAAAGATTTTAAACTTTTTTGCATTATAATACTTTCTTAAATTTTCATTGAATTAAATATTCAATATTTATAATATTTTATCAAGGAAAATAGAATGTATATGAAATTATGAAAATCACAGCTTTGTTATTTCTTATAAACACTTCATAAAACCTTTAATGACTTGTATATCTATACTTAATGAATAAATAAATAAATAAATAATGATTCACAGGAGAGAAAGCCTTACACTATACATTAGGGTGGGTCGAAAATAAATACTTTTGGAATTCAAAATTGCTACAACGCGAAAAAGTAGCGTATTGGGGTCCTAAAAAAGTATAATTAATTTGGAATCGATCGGCATGCAGCTTGGTTACCCGCGCTCGAAAAAAAGGTTTCAACAATTTCTTTTTTGCAGAGTTTTAAAATTTTATTGAGTTTCAATTTTTTTTACATACCTGGAGGTCAAAAAAGTCTTGTCAATTTTTTTCGGATTTTAATCTATCATTTTCTGAGAGATAATTCCTATTTGATTTACCATTGTTTTTGGAAATTTTTTTTAACACGTTTGCAAATAGGAGGAGAACTATTTGAGGCACATGAAAACTTTTTAGTGAAAAAAATGCATTAGAAAAAAAATCCCCAAACCCCAGGGATCGATATTGGCAATATAGCGAATTTTTGTGTGAACTTATCTTCATAACTTGTAGTTGAAACATTTTTGTGAGCATGTGTGGGTGTTTTAAAGATAGAAATACACTAGAAAAGAAATCCACAAGACCGAGGAATCGAAATTGGCGATACAGCGAATTTTGGAAATTTTGGTATTTCTTGAACTTATCTTTATAACTTGTAGTTTGAACATTTTTATGAGGATGTGTGGATTTTTGAAACGTAGAAATACACTAGAAAAAAAATCGACAAGACCCAGGAATCGAAATTGGAATGAGGGCACATTTTTTTATTTCGGAATTTTGTATCTAGCAGAATTAATTTTTTTTATTTATAAGTTTAACATTTTCTGAAATTGCATGAAAAAAAAAAAAATGGGTGAAATAGCATGTACAAAGAACGATACCTTCTTTCATTTCGAAAAAGAATTGCATCTAAGGAAATCAGGTTCATAGGTAACTTTTTTAATTCAATAAACACCGATTCAGCATTTTTAAAAGTTGCTGTTTTCAATTAAGATTCCTGGGTCTTGTGGATTTTTTTGTAGTGTATTTCTATATTTAAAAAACACACACATGCTCAGCAAAATGTTTAAACTACAAGTTATGAAGATAAGTTCATGAAATACCAAAATTTAAAAATTCGCTCTATTGCC